>PVKZ01002050.1:67757-270351 GCA_004027375.1 Macroglossus sobrinus
AAAAAAAAAAAAAAAAAAAAAAAAAAAAAAAAAAAAAAAAAAAAAAAAAAAAAAAAAAAAAAAAAAAAAAAAAAAAAAAAAAAAAAAAAAAAAAAAAAAAAAAAAAAAAAAAAAAAAAAAAAAAAAAAAAAAAGCTAAAGGAGTTCATCACCACCAAACCAGTAATACAAGGAATGTTAATGGAACTTCTTTTAGAAGGAAAAGAGGTAGAAAAAAAACATAAATATAAATAATAAAATGGCAATAGCTACTATATCTACCAATAATCACTTTAAATGTAAATGGCTTCAATGCTCCAATCTAAAGACATAGGATAGCTGAATAGATTAAAAAAATAAGACTCATACAAATGGTGTCTACAAAAGATCCATTACAGATTGAGAGAAATACAGACTAAAAGTAAGACATTAAAAAATATTTTGTACAAATGAGAACAAAGAAAAAGCTGGAGTAGCAATACTTATATCAGACAAATAAACTTTAAAACAAACACTATAATAAGAAGTGGAAAAAAGATCACTTCATAACGATAAAGGGATCAATCCAACAACAGGATATAATCGTTTTAAACATTTTGTAAACATTTTTGCACCCAACATAAATATATAAAACAAATACTGACAAACGGAAATGGATTGACAGTAATACAATCATGGTAGGGGAATTTAACACCTCACTGACATCGATGGATAGATCTTCCAGACAGAAAATCAACAAGAAAATAATGGCCTTAAAAGGTACAACAGATCAGATTTTAACTGACATTTTAAGAACATTTTACCCCAAAGCAGCAACATTTTCCAAGCTAGATTACATTTTAGGGCACAAAACAAATATTAATAAATATAAGAAGATGGAAATCACATCAAGTGTTTTTCTCTGACCACAATGGTATTAAACTAGAAATCAATTACAAGAAAAAAACTGCAAAACACACTAACACATGAAGGCTAAATAACATGCTATTGATCAATCAATAGGTTAACAATGAGATCAAGAAAGAAATAAAAATATAACCTTAGACAAATGAAAACAGAAACATGACAACCCCAAATCTATGGGACACAGTAAAAGCAGTCATATGAGGAAAAAAGAAAAATCTCAATCTAACCTTACACTGAAAGGAAGTAGAAAAAGAACAGCAAACAAAGTCCAAAGTGAATAGAAGGAAGGAAATAATAAAGATCAAAATAGAAGTAAACAAAACAATAACAATATTTTTTTAAAAAACAGTACAAAGGATCAATGAAACCAAGAGCTGGTTCTTTAAAAAGATAAACAAAATATATAAACCTTTCACCAGACTTATCAAGAAAACAAAGAGACCTACATAAATAAAATTAGAAATAATAGAGAAGAACCACTGACACCACAGTAATACAAAGGATTATAAAAAATACTATGAGTAATTATATGCCAACGAATTGGACCATATGAATGGATGCAGAGAAAGCATTTGACAAAATTCAGCATCTATTTATAATAAAAACTTTCAGCAAAGTGGGAACAAAAGGAACACACCTCAACATAATAACCACATATGACAAATCTATAGCTAACATCATATTCAATGGTGAAAGCTAGAAATGTTTCCCTTAAGATAAGAAACAAGACAAGGATGTATACTTTCACCACTTTTATAGTATTGGAAGTCCTAACTACAGCAATTAGACAATAAAAAGATATAAAAGGTATATAAATTGGAAAAGAAGAAGTAAAACTGTCATTATTTGCAGATGACATGATACTATATATAGAGAACCCCAAGGATTCCACCAAAAAATTATCAGAATAAATGAATTCATTAAAATAGCAATAAACAAAATTAATATTCTGAAATTGGTTACATTTCTATACACCAATAACCAAGTATCAGAAAGAGAAATTAAGTAAACAATCCCATTTACAATTTCATCGAAAAAATAAAATACCCAGAAATAAATTTAACCAAGGAGATAAAAGACCTAAACTTGGAAAATTATAAGACATTGAAGAAAGAAACTGAAGATGATACAAATAAATGCTCAAAGATAGGAAGAATTAATGTCATTAAAAATGTCCATACTGCCCAAAGCATCTATAGACTCAATGCAATCCCTATCAAAACACTAATGGCATTTTTCACAAAACTAGAATTTATTTAAAAATCCTAAAATTTATATGGAGACAAGAAAAACCCCAAATAGACACAAGCAAACAAAATTGGAGGTATCAGGCTACCTCCAATATAATAACAAACTATATTACAAAGCCAGAGTAATCCAAACAGCATGGCACTGGCGTAAAAACAGAAAAATAGATCAATGGAACAGAATAGGGATCTGAGAAATAAACCTAAGTCAATTAATCTATGACAAAGGAGACAAGATTATATAATGAAGTAAAGGCAATATATTCAATAAATGGTATTTGGAAAACCAGACAGATAGATGCAAAAAGTGAACCTAGACCACTTTCTTACAGCATATACAAGAATAAACTCAAAATGAATTAACAACTTAAATGTAAAACCTGAATCCATAAAAAACCTACAAGAAAACAAAGGCAGTAAACTTTCTAGCATTGCTCTTACTAATATTTTTATGCTATATCGCACCTTGGGCAAGGGAAACAAGAAAAAATAAATAAATGAGACTGCTACAAATTAATGTTTTTGTAGAGCAAAAGAAACCATCAACAAAATAAAAAGAAAACCTACTGAATGGGAGAAGATATTTGGCAATGATACATCCATTAAGGGGTGAATAGCCAAAATTTATAAAGAATTCATACAATAGCCAAGATATGGAAGCAACCTAAGTGCCCATCAATAGGCGACTGGATAAAGAAGAGGTGATAACATATATATACAATGGAATATTATTTGGTCATAAAAAAAGAAAGAAATATTACCATTTGTAACAATGCAGATGGATCTAGAGAATATTATGTTAAGTGAAGTAAGTCAAACAAAGACAGACAAATACTGCATGATTTCACTTATATGTGAAATCTAAAGAACAGGGGAACAAACAAAACAGAAACAGACTCACTGATACAGTGTACAAACTGATGGTTGTCATGTGGGGGGAGGATGGGGCACTGGATAAAAAAGGTAATAAGATTAAAAAGTACAAATTGGTAGTTACGAAATAGTCATGGGATTGTAAAGCAAAGCATAGGGAATAGAGTCAATAATATTGTAATAATGATGCATATGCCAGGCAGGTGCTTGACTAATTGGGGAAGGGAGAGGGGTCACTTCATAAGTTATATAAACGTCTAACCACTGTGCTGTACACACCTGACACTAATATAAAATAATATTGAATGCCAAGAAAAGTTTAAATTTTTTTAAAAAGTGACACCTAATTTAATTTGACAGTAAGAGTAACAATCTCTGAACGAAATTAAAAAGTATAGTAAATGGAATCCATCCTAGAGTAATCAAACTGACTCTTCTTTAATGGACAAGATAACCATGTACAAAACTGAAAGACTAAATCTCAAAAGTTCATTAATAGGGATTTTAAGTTGAATGTGGTATATGACAATTATGTGCTTAACTCCATTCCCCCAAAACTCCGCTAAATGACACTAAGCAAGAGGCAGAGATAAACTCACAAGAAGAAAGAGAATGGAAGAGCATAAAATTAATAGAAAAATATTTCAGAAAATGAAAAGCAGATGGGCTGATGAAGAGTGAATTTTCAAAGCAGGAACAGAAAAAATTTAAATGCCTACTGACAGAACTGTCAGGAAGAAGCAAACCAATCTGGAGCACAGAAGCTTAGGAAAGTACAAGTTCAGGCACAGTTACATCTAATATGGGGGTTGGATGGAGCGGGTAGTATGAAGCATTGCAAACTAGTGGATTGTTTTCAGGATATAGGAGTAAACCTCCAGATCCTTCCTTGGCCATGAAGTTTGTCAACTGTCTCTCCTACCTCAGGTTTGCTCTTCATGAAGGTTAAACCTGAGAAGGTCTAGACTCAGGTTTATTCACTGGGATGAGGCACCATACTGCAAGGGAGGACTGACTGAAAGTGTATACCCTAGAGAGACTCACAGCCCCCGTCCTTTACTGGGAATTCTAGAGAACAGACTAGGTAGGAGGTTGGAAGACTTTTCTAGGGAAAGTAACCAGCCTGCCAAAAAGTATCTACAGTTAGCAAAACTAAGGAGAAAGAAAGCTTCTGAAAAATAGGAGGTCATCCTATGATAACGCCACCAGTTGACGAGAAAGAGAGCTTGTCAACTTTCGTCATGCACAGTGCTTCCAATCAGTTTTCAGTGCCTCCACATAAATCAAAATAGACAGCAAATAATCACCAGAAATGTGATGAAGAGTCTAACATGACAAAAAGAACTTAAGGAGAAAAGAGTCAATGCTGGCAGCAGGAAAAAGACTTCATATATATGTTATCAATAACGCTAAGGGGGTAAAAGATGTATCCATAAAGCAAGCAAAAAAAAAAAAAAGATGCTATAAAACAGAAATATTGTGAGAATAAGAAAGAGCTCCTAGAAATTAATATTATGATTATAGAAATAAAAAATCCATAGAAGGGTTAGAAGATAACAGAGATGAATGTTCCCTAAGAGTAGAACAAAAAGAAGGATAAAGACCAGAAATGTTTTTTAAAGTTAAGTAAGTTGGAGGAAAATCACAAAAGTTCCAGCATCTGACATAAATAACAGTTCCAGAAAAGAGCATACAGAAAATAGTGGGAAGAAAATTATCCTCCATCACCCCCCACCAAAATCTTCACAATAAATAAAAAAGTTATACATCGAGACACATTATGATGAAACCTCAGAACATGAGAGGATTTTTTAAAAAAAACTCTAAAAGTTTCTCCCTGCTCCCCAAAAGTAATATATAAAGTAACCAGAATCAGAAAAGTATCCAACAATTTTATAACAAAATTTGAAGCAGAAGAAAATGGAACAAGGCCTCCAAAACTTTCAGTGAAAATAATTTTCATCTTTAAATTCTATATCAATCATATGTAAGGAGACACTAAATATTTTCAAGAAAATTATGTCATATACACTTTTCTCAAGAAGCAACTAGGTAATATGAACCCCAACAAAGAGAGAAGAAACCAAGGGAGTTGCCATCCAGTAAACAGGGCAATCAAGAATTCCCAACACGATAGTAAAAAAAAATTCCAGGTCAATAGCTGTGCATAAGGCCTCAAGAGTAAACAGTCCAGAATGAAGCCAGAGAGCAGAAGGCTCCAGTGAATTTGAGGATGAATAAGTAGTATATAAATAGAATATGAGGCAAAAAATAATTTTTAATATGCTGTATAAGAAAGTAAATAAAATTATAGTACACATAGTACACTTATAGCTCAGCTGTGAAAAATATTTACAGTGAAAACAAATAGAGATATAACTGTCTTAGCGAGTGAAAGACAGATATTTGAGGGAGGGAGAATAAAAGAGAGATAATCCCTTATCTTCCTTAATAGGAATTCAATGTTTAATGTCTAAAATTTAAAAAAAATTCAAGAAATATCAATGTAAACAATTAATTAGCTATATGAAAGTAAACATCAAAAGAGCTAACTGAATTGAAAGTTGCTGCCTCTGAGAAGTGGAATACTGTAATGTCAATAAGCAGGCAGAAATTTGTAAGCTATCTATATGTATTATTATAAATAAAAAATAAAAATTTTAAAGGATAGAAATCAATAAAATATATAAATTACCAAACTATAGAAGATAAAGTGACAATATGAAATTTCATTTTATACTATAAATAAGGAAACAAATAATCCTTAATCTTCTCCTCCTACTTAATCAAACTATAAAAATTCAATTTAATACATTTTATCTTAAAGCAATAAGGAACATACTGTGAGAGATCAAATTATGCCTAAATCATCAAGTCACACTTCTAGCTTTAATTAACCCATGGTGAAAGGGTCCCTAAACAACAGTACAAAGATGGATAACACCATCTTTGTTATCCAAGAATTCATTAACTGTAGCTTCAGATAGATAAACATGTTGGTCATTCCCTTCTACCAAGACCCCTATCATGGTTTCTTATAGTGAAGACTTGTTCTTATAGAGAGGGATAGGATGGAATATTCTGTATGTGAACTCTCTTCTTATATCATGTGAGTACTGACAAAAGCTACACTTTTAGACATAGAGGCAAAAATGGCTGGACACTCACCTTCCCAGATTCCTTTGCAGCTAAGCAATGAGCACATGACTTAGCCTTAACTAATCCTGACTCTAGAACTGGAGATACAAAGAAGCAAGGGCAGGAGGATATTTTCATGCCTGAGGACAATGGTAGCAACATCCAGTGCCCAGAAGCAGCAAAGGCTGAGGTGGCAGAGTTAGTAGAAAGTGTCTGGTACCTAATGGTGCAGTCAGTGTGAACCAGCACGGTCCAGTGTTCAGTGATCAGGTTCATCCTGCAGAGAACTAATCATACCATGTGACCCAGGTTATAAATCTGGCTGTGTAGTCTCTATTTGCTCCTGCCCTTTTACCAACTTCCAGCGGTTCCAGAAACTACCTACTATCTTCTCAATAAGTTATTTCTCTGCTTAACTCATCCAGTAAGTCTCCATTGCTTCTACTGAAGAACCGTGCCTAATATACTGCCACAGGACACACAGTTAGAGATAGGTGGCTATATACTGAACTTAAGAATAAAATGTTTATGTTCCTTAAGACACCAAAGCAGAACCAGGAACATTTTTCTTTAGGGAAATATGGAGGGAAGTTTAGGTTTTAAGGTATATGCTGCTGGAATGTTATTGGTTAAAAAATTTTCAGTATACTCATCTATTTTTCCGATTGTTCTCTCCCATTAGAAAATATTCCAAGTTCAAAACCAATAACTGAATTTACAACTTGCCATGGGAATGTAATCAGTCTGTGAACTGGGAGTTGCCACCACTTATATGTTGCCAAAGGCTAAGCTCATAATTATTGCTACGAGCGGGCAGAAGAGCTATGGGTGAGAAAGAACAACTTTCTTTGTCTTTCTTCTTAAAACAGAGCTTTCTGAGAGATGAAGCCATTTGAAAACCAGTGGTCAAGAACTGCATATGAATATGAAAATGCAAAGCAAGGCATCCAAAGATTTATATCTGACTGTAGCAACATCGATATTGCTGCAAAGCTACATCCATCAGTTCAGCACACTGCAGCATATTTGTTCCAAGTCTGAGAAAGCTGAACCCTAAGCAATTATCTGTATATGTCTCAGGCTAACCACACAAATTTTGCAGACAAAGCTAGAAGATAGATAGCTTAGAACAAACTGTTGATGTGACCAAAAGGTTTTAATAAAAGAGTCAAATGCAGTAACGACATTAATAGAAATGTGGATACAAAGAAAGAAAGCCTCTCTCTGTGATGCCCATTGTTTATGGAAACTGAGGAAGTCTTTCATGACAAAATACAGCTACAGTGAAAGTCATGACACAGTATAAGCACATTTTTTGTTGGTTGTACAGAACAAGACTATACACATCTCATAGAGAAAGTTTACAAAATAGACGTAAAGCCTGATAAAGGCATACGATTTCCTTGCCTGTGGCGTTATTTCACATAGACATGCCAAGAGATCGATCCCTCAGTCACAGAAGTCAGGCAATTAATCACTTTGGCAAAAATTAATTTATATCAGTTGGTAATGTGACTGCTACTTCACATTCTATCAACTGCCAAACTGTCTTTACCATATATTCTGTGTAGTCAGTTCCCATGAAATATCTAATGGCTGCTAAAAAAGGAGTTTCATCGCACAGTTGTCCAAGTGAATTATACTATGTTCGCAGTGTTCTGAAAACTGAGATATATTTATCTCAGCCAATCGCAGATCCTCCCTTCCATTGTTTCATTTGGGGACTGCAGTGGACAGTGATTCCACACAGCAATATATATATGTATCAAAGTAAATATACAATCTAAACACCAAGGCTCTGCAGGGAAAATGTTTTAACCTGCTACTTAGGTTTCAGAAATGAAAAAAGAAAAAGAGAAGGGAAGAATCCTAAAAATCAGTCTCAAAAGCTATTTCCAAGACTACTTTTTGAGAAGTTCAAAAATAAGGGTCAGTTTCTTATGCACAAGTACAAAAGAAGCAAATTCTTCACTAGCTAAAGTTATAAACTCAACTTTTATCTCTATAGGGACTTAAGAACATGTTTCCAGCTTAGGGATAGAGTGGAAAATGGGAAAGCAAAGTCCCCAAAGAGCTATCACAATGCTGGTAGCAGAGATTAGCAAAATCCCCAAACAAAAGAGCAATCTTTGAGACAGGAATCCAGGCATAAACTCTAGGGTCACACCAGCATATGAAGATGGTGTCCTTTCCTAACCATTTCAGAGAATGCATAAGTTTATAACTAGAAAACACAACGGGTTTCCTTCCAAATCATTATGAGTTAAACACGAGTTTCTTGATACTGACAATCCAGGCTAATGTGCAGTGAGTGAGTACCGTGATGGCCATCCAGAATGTTTACAGTTAGCATCCATTCTGATTGGCCAGAAACTGGATGTTAAGTATTCTGAGTCTCACCCTTCCAACAATAACACGTCTCTCTATTCTGAGAATCTACTATGGATTCCTAAACTTGTGAGAACACTAACCTTTGTGTTATATGCTTAGTGTTTATCCCCAATCCAGGAATGAATAAAGATCATATTAATAAGCTCTAAGTAACAGATATCTCTATTCCCATTTTATAGTAGGCTAGAAAGCTGAGGCTCAGAGGAAGAACTCACCCATAGATAGCCAGGGGCAGACCCCGAATTTAACTCAAAAAACAAAAAGAATGTTAGGACTGTATAGGAACAGTTCCTCTGCTCTAGAAATCTACCCTCTTATGAAAGATAACACTTCAGGGAATAAGAAACAATGGGACTTGAAGCTAAATGCATCACTACCTCATAAAATATTAATATAGAAAAGATTGATAAAAAACATAATTTTAATCCTACACCGTTAACTCTTATACTGCAATTATTGACGAGCATTACCTGAACATCTAAGGTATTTGCATATATCTGTATGACAAAATACTTGTTTCTTTAAATCCATGATATGAACTATATAAACCAGTTTAACCCTATTTCTTAAGGGAAAAAAAAAACACATACTTTTTACTAATGTTCTCGAAGTCCCTATGTGAATGTCTCATTTGATTAAAATATTGCCATATTTTTCCATGAAAGATACAATTTAACAGAGCCTTAAGGGGAAAAAATCTGAATTTACCAATTTTCCATCTAGCCATGTCTTTAAATTTCGAATAATCCTTTTGTTCTAAGAAATTGTTTATGTTACTTTCTACTTAGAAAACAAATGAAAACGTATTTGAATTCAATTACCACTGCTGTGGAAACACTGAAACTAGTGATGATGACAAAATTTTCTCAAATGCTACCCACTATCCTAACATTTAAATGCCCTTTCTCATATGGCTATGTCAGCCATTAGTTGAAATTAAAGTTCTTTTTGTTAAAATCAAATAATTTTTCTCTACATCTGATTCTTTTTAGCAATGCTCATTTTCTCTTCTTCCTACGTATTACAAAAGATCAAACACTAGTCTAATACATAGTTTTACTGGTACTACGTTGTTAATTCATCAGAGTATTATAAATGCTGTAAAGGTTTTTCTTTAAAGATATAAAATGCCATTTTTCAGAGAGCTAGAAGAAATAATCCTAAAATTTATATGGAGCCATAAAAAACTTTGAATAGCTACAGCAATATTGAACAGGAGGAGAAAGTTGGAGGTATCATACTACCTGATATCAAACTATACTATAAGGCTACAGTAATCAAAACAGCATGGTACTGGCATAAAAACAGATACACTGATCAATGGAATATAATAGATAGCTCAGAAATAAATCCACGCCTATATGCTCACTTAATATATGACAAAGGAGGTAAGAATATACAATGGAGTTGGGAAAATTGGACAGAGACATGCAAGAAGAAGAAGAAGGAGGAGGAGGAGGGCGAGGAGGAAGAGGAGGAGGAGGAGGAGGAGGAGGAGGAGGAGGAGGAAGAAAAAGAAACATTTTCTTACACCAGATACAAGAATAGATTCAAAATGAACTAAAGACTTAAATGAAAGACCGGAAACCATAAAACTTCTAGAAGAAAACATAGGCAATAAACTTTCTGATATTACTAACAGGAATTTCTTTTCAGATATATCTCCCTGGGCAAGGGAAACAAAAGAAAAAATAAACAATGAGATTACTTCAAACTAAAAGGTTTTTGTACAGTAAAGGAAATCATCAACAAAATATATTCGCTAATGATACATCTGATAAGGGGTAAATATCCAGAATATTTGAAGAACTTATATGACTCAACAACAAAGAAACAAACAATCCAATTAAAAAATGAGCAGAAGACCGGAACAGATACTTCTCCAAAGAGGAAATGCTCAAGGTCGCTAACCATCAGAGAAATGCAAATTAAAACCACAGTGAGATATCACCTCACACCTGTCAGAATGGCTATCATCAATAAATCAACAAACAACAAGTGTTGGCAAGGATGTAGAGAAAAGGGAACCCTCATACATTGTTGGTCGGATTGCAAATTGGTACAGCCACAATGGAAAACAGTCTGGAGGGTTCTCAAAAAATTAAAAATGTATATACCTTTTGACCCAGCAATTTCACTTCTTGGTATTTATCCAAAGAAAACCAAAATAATAATTTGTAAAGATCTATGCACCCCAATATTCACGGAAGCACAATTTACAATAGCCAAGATATGGAAGCAACCTAAGCATCCATCAACAGACAACTGGATAAAGAAGTTATGGTGCATATATACATATATACAACTCAATCATTAAAAAAAATGAAATCTTACCATTTGCAACTACACGGATGGACCTAGAGGGATTATGCTGAGTGAAATAAGTCAGATAGAGAAAGACAAACAAAACACCATATGATTTCACTTATATGTGGAATCAAAGGAATAAAAGAAACAAACAAACTAAATGAAAACAGACTCACAGATACAGAGAACAAACTGGTGATTGCCAGTTTGGGGGTTAGGGGGCTGGGCAAAAAGGTAAAAGGATGCAGATGTACAAATTAGTAGTTCTACAAGAGGCACGGAGATGAGAGTAGATCATAGAAAATATTGTCAATATTAGTGTAATGGTTGTGTGTAGTGCCAGATGGGTGCTAGAATAATCAGGGGGATCACTTCATAAATTATTTAAATGTCAAGCCAAATAAAAAATATTTAAAGTAAATAAATTTTAAAAATAAAAAACAGTTTGTACATATGAATGAAGTCTGTCATATGTCATGTGCTCTTTTTGGTTATTTGTTGGTTTGTTTTATTGCCACCCTCACACTCCTCCATGATATTATGTTATCTCCCTCCCTATGAGTTTCCTTTCTCCTCTCTCTCCTATTTGATTTCCCAACACTGAGCCAATCAGCCAGAGGTATTGGTACTTGCTGCATACTGGGCAGTGTGCTAAGTACCTCCTACATAATAGGGGAATTCCAAAACTGAAATAGATACAGTCCTTGCCAGGTAATTGTTCAAATTTTTGTGCAACACTTTGTTTAAAACTCAAAGCAGTTTCACTCTAACCTCCATCTCTGCATGTCCTAAGCAGCCTAGGCAGGAGTACAACTGCAAAGTACCCTAACGAAGCAGCTATCCATCTGTTTATTCGTGGATAATTTAACATATATACTGATGTAAAAGGATAACAAATTAAACAACTTTAGTTAAGGTGTCAAAATTTCTACATCTTAAAAAAAAACTTATAAAAGCCCTCCTAACCAAGAAGACACTGCAGCTCTTAGGAGGAGCATGCTTTTAAATCCCTGTTTCCTCCTTAAAGCTGGTGAGAGATTGATAACGTCTTGCCCACCACCAAATCTGTAGCACACTGCAAAGTGTCTAGCACAAAATATGTACTCAATAAATATCTGTTGAGTAATGAATGAATGCGGGGCTCTTGGTTAACTACTTTTTTTCCTGATTCCAGCTCCTCAAGATCTTTGCTGCATTGATTATCTCCTCTTCACAGGCAGTACCACTGTAGTGTCAGTTTTTGTGGGGGGTGGGGAACGGGGGGGGGCATAGCACATCCCTGGCCACTTAATAGCAATATAACCATGAGCAAGTTTTCTAATCACTGTCTATGCCTTATTTTTCTTATCTATAAAACAGCACTAATCACTCGATATGCATTATTTTTCTTATCTATTAAACAGAGATAGCACTATCTAGTTTGCAAGGTTTTTTGTGGTATTTATGAAATTTGGAAACAATTTATGTAACAGGCCATGGAAGAAACCAAATGAATATGAACTGAATGAAAGAATAAATCTCCATTCCATTCTGTGGCTCCAGATCAAAAATGTAACCATCAAAATCTAATTTGCCAAAGCTGATCTTTATTCAAACAATAAGTATGTACCAAAAGCTATAACATACAACTGGAGTCTGTCTGCTGTTGAACATCACAGAAATAGTTTTAACATCTGCTTTTAAATGCAGAAAAAGAATAATTAGTTCACAAGTAAAAGGGAAAGGTATGCAATCTGATTTTATTTTCCCCACTGAAGTATTCATGTATTAAAGCTATAGCAGACTGAAGCTTTTTTACAGGAGTCACATAGTAAGGGAAGGTAACCCTGGAAATAGTTTTTAAACTCAACATTTATTGATAGCTCCTGTTTTCCACTGTCAAGAATACACAGGCCAAGTTTACCCTTACTCTGAATTGCAAAACTAAGACCTCCAAGATCCAAGGAGTATTGTTATTCGACTTGCTTGCTCTTCTAACAACCCAAGATATAAAACCTAAAAAAAGGGCATCACACATGTGCAACTTCACTTTTATGAAAGAACATAAACTCTGTAACAGACGGGCGTGCGTTCGCTCCTGCCGTAGAGAGAGCTCCGCGGTTGTTGCGCCTCCCCTCAGGCCAGGCAGCGGCAGCCCAGCCCGAGTAAGAACATCCCTAAGAACATCCCTCGTGCTCTCTCTCTTCCCAGCATCCCCAATCCCACCATCGACTTGTGGCTGTGGGAGCTGCTTAAGGGCCTTTTCCTCCCTCTTGCCAGCAACAGTGGCAGAAACAAGCCATGAGACTTCCCCAGGTTTTGGTTTCCTTTCTCACTGTGCACTTGTGCTATATTCTGAAAGAAGAAAGAAACCCCTGAGTTTCTCAAATCCCAGAGGCAATGTTGATCTTGAATAACATTTTCCATTTCCTTAAAAGCCATCATTTCCTACTCTCCGCAGGCATACAGAGCATGGAACAAAGCCTAACTTGTCTCCTTAGAGTTCACAAAGTAGATGCAGTGGTTAGAAGAAAATGTAAATTCTGTTTTAAAAACAGAAAAGGGTCATACTGGGATAGATATGCACTCTAATACTGAAGCATCATTCTGTTCTGGTCTCCTTTAAAGAGTATCTGAGCAAAAACGGCTCCCATTGAAATGAGGACGTCCCCCCACCCCAAATTCCCAATAAACCAGGCACACGAATGTATAATTGCAATCTGTTTTCTTATCCACTGTCATTTTACAGATGTTTTCTTGACAAGGATCACAGAGTTCACACACTGAGAAGCTGGGATGCAAACGTTTTCTAGCACTGTAAATGTGGGCAAGTTACCTTCTCCCTCTAAGCTTCAATAATACTTATAGCAAGAACCACCGTGATACCACCTCACACTTGTTAGAATGGCTATCATCAACAGGACAAGTAACAGCAAGGGTTGGAGACACTGTGGGAAAAAAGGAAAACTTATACATTGCTGGTGGGAATATAAATTGGTATGGTCATTATGGAAAGCAGTATGGAGGTTCCTCAAAAAATTAAGAATAGAATTACCATATGATCCAGTAATCTCTCTTTTGGGTATCTGCCCCCCAAAATTGAAAACATTTATTCATAAAGATATATGCACCCCAGTGTTCACTGCAACATTATTCACAGTGATCAACACATGGAACGAACTGAAATGCCCTTTGATAGATGACTGGATAAAGAAAATGTAATACACACATACACACACACACACCCATACATATATGTATATATATATATACATGTATATATATATATGTATATATATATATGTATGGGTGTGTGTGTACACACACATACACACACAAAATGGAATATTATTCATCCATAACCAAAGATAAAATACTACCATTTGTGACAACATGGAAGGATCTTGAAATTCATGCTAAGTGAAATAAATCAGACAGAAAAAATTGAGAACCATATAATTTTATTCATATGTGAGATATAAAACTGAAAGCAACAAACAAACAAGACAAACAAAAACTCATAGATATAGAAAACAGTTTAGTGGTTATTAGAGGGTAAGAAGGGTGGTGGGAGGTAGAAAAGGGTAAAGTGGGTCAAATATATAGTGACAGAAGGGAATCTGACTTTGGGTGGTGAACACACAATGCAATATACAGATGATGTATTATAGAATTGTACATTTGAAACCTATATTTTATTAACCAATGTTGCCCTAATAAATTTTACTTAAACAAAGAAAGAATTACTGTGAAAATCTGGTGACTTGAAGCTATAGCTTCCATACATCTGCAAATAGTGGAGCCACTCTAAAGGCAGAATGCTATGAAATTGTTAGATTTAACTGTCTAAGAAATTATTCTACCAGGAGAAATTATGAGTATATTATATGTATACAGGTTTCTAAATATAAAAAATATATGTACACACAAATACATATTTTTAAAACAATTCTTCTAAATTTATCATTTAAATATTTATTATTTCATTTACTAATTTCATTTAACAAGTAGTAGTAGGTACCAAAAGTTTGAGAAAATATAATGAAAGAAAAAACTTAAAGATTAGAAAATTCTATTAATAACTTATTTTGGAGGGGATGGGTCAATAAATATCATAACTGAATTTTAGTGGTTAACTACTTTATTTTAAGAACATCCAGCCTACTGCTTGTCACATGCCAAATAAATGTTATTTGAGTTTAGAATTTGAAATTCAAATTAAGTTCCTTGAAAGGAAGAACATATCTCATTACTCTTTGAATAATAAGCTTCTAACACAGTGCCCAGCACATAGTAGTTGCACAGCAAAAGTTGCCTTAACAAGTAAACTTAAAATTGAGAAAGCATGCAAAGGTCTATAAAACATTTTGCATATCTAATTTGGGTTGCAATTTACTCCAAAAAATTATATTCCAAAATCTATGAAATGTTCCTTCTGTAACCATCACCTCATCTGAGAAATTTAGACTTTCTTACAAGAAAACAATATATAAGTAGAATCCTTCCTTAAGCACAGAAATATTGAAGACAGCTAAGCAACAGGAACATGCCACCTTCACTCTTGTAATATAACAAAGAGCCCAAAGAAAACATAGCACTTTATACACAGGACCTGACACACAGTGACAGCTACAATTTCGAACACATATTTACTACCACAAGTCCCCTATTTGGAACATGTCTGGTTACAGCAAACACTGTAGAGATTATAAAAGGAGAATCCTATCTTATCTGTTTACAGGTAGAAAACCTGCACCATATATTTCACATATGTATACTTTTAACTGAAAGCCAGGATAGCCACAAATGAAACAAAAAGATCCAATTGTTTCACTTTCACTAAAAATAACTTTATAGATAAATACTTATTAGCATAAGACTTCATCATTTATTATTAAATGGAAAAGACAGAATACCAAACAACTTATAGCATATTTTACTTTTTGAGTATTAATATGAAATATATATTTATTAAATAAGATAATGAAAAATGGAACCTATTTTTTACTTCTTTTAAAATAATCTATGGCTCATTTACCATGGATTAATGGTTTTTGTCAACATTACAGATTCAAGTTATCAGAAATCTACATCAAATAATTAAATAAAATGCTTGAAACAAGAAAGACCTTGAAAACGTATTTGTGATTAAGAAAAAAATTAGAGGACAAAAGAGAGTTTAAAAAAGTGTGAAGGTTGTCTGTCTAGGGTTCTGAATTTTCCCTAAAATTGTGAGCTTGCCTCCCCAGAAAGAAATTCCCAATACATTTCAGTACCCCCTACCCTCCTCAGGGTACTGTTGGGTACATTCTCTCATGACTTGTAAGTTTCAGAAAGGTCTGCCCTCCTTCTCCCCCTCACCCACCTTCTCCTTTAATGCTTACTTCCATAGAACCAGTTTTTCAGTACTTGATTTATGTGGAGTATACTTATACATTATAACTTTCTTCTATTTTTTTTAACTTAAAAGTGAATTGTGAACATCCTTTAGTGCATATAAATATTCACCTATGACATCAGGTTTGGTAAACAGGGATCTGTTTGACATGGTCCCTCTGGTAACAGTGTGTCTTTAGCTTATTATTATTAGATTCCTTGCCTCTACAAAACAGAAAAATATCTTTACAACAATGTCACAAAGAACATATTTTGGTATAATGGAAGAAAAAGAGACGATATTAAACTTTCAAGAGATACTAAATTATTTGAAATGCAGTTTAAGCAGCTTACTTTCTGGGCTAAGTTATATTTCCAATCTAAATACTACTGAAAATATCTGGATCCTGAAGCTCAAAGAATTAATCTCTTGCCCTTTTCATTCCATTTCTGTGGACAGACTGGTAACTTCTGAGAATCCTTTTTCAAATATCCTTCCCAGATGAAATGACAACTACACCACACAGGATTTCCTTTATTTTAAGGCTAATATGTGAATACAAGACTACAAAATTCAACTAAATAAACTGCTGTCATTTTTAAAAATTCTGCTGAAAACGGTATTTCACTACTGTAAATATTTCACTGTAACAAAAAAACTGTTTTCGGAGAAAATTTTCAAAATTCTTGCTTTCAACAGATTTATATTAGCAGAGACTTGATAGCCTTCAGAAATTATATTCATGGTGTGTGTATACTGTGTGTGTATAATATTTTTTTTTCAGGACAAATATCTTATTAAATTTCAAATAGGGTTCATAAATAAAGAACCCTCACCTTATTATAATTATTATAAAATACACAATTTGACTTAAAGTAATTACAATAAATAAATCTGATCTTACTATATAATGCACCTATGGGAACTTCTAGAACAAAGTTCTTTTCTGCCTTGCTTTATTTTAGAGGTGTTTCAACTAGCTTATTTATACGGTTGCAAATGTAGACCAGCTGTAAGACACAAGGCATACCAAGTTTAGAAAACTAGTGATTTAATATATGAACAGTTCCTATTGTCAATGATATTATTTCTGGAACAGAAAGGATGGTGCATGTGTGCATGTGTTTTGTTTTGCTTACATTCTTATGGGTCATTCATACTTTCAAGTGGTATCTACAAAACAAAGTAGACTGATCTTTAAGCTCCATTTTACCTTTTCAAAAAGATCAGAGGATAAAACTGAAATTTATAGCCCCAAGCAATTTTTGTAAAGGAGCAAAACCAGTCATATAGTTGTCATAATTAAAATACCTTAGAGTACCTCAAAAAAAGTATAAAATAATAAAACTGACAGGTGCATCAAATCTTCCAAGACCAACCTACACAAGAGACTTATTGAACAAGTGACTCTACATTTTGTTTTCCTTTCCAGACAAAAGAACCAAATGGATTTCATCTTCATTCTAAAAACTCAGAACAGAAGAGCCTATGTCAAAGTCTAAAACACCTGAAGCTCAGAAAATTGGGCTCACTTTCCTGTCACACCATATTACATCTCTTATTTTTAAAGTTTAATTCATCTACTGTACATCTGATAAAGACTCTATCACAGCCTGGAGGATTCAGTTAATGATACGCAAAAGAAATGGCACAATGCAGTCATTCTAATCTCTTTAGAAGGTTTTTTAAAAGGTCTCCTGAGTTTCTTTCCATGTTTCAAATCCATAAGAGCACAATAAAACTTACAAAGCAAGAAAGGAAAAAAAGAAAAGCCACAGACTCACTGTTAACTTTCTATGAGAAGTATAACAAAAAAAAAAATTTAGAGCAAGTTAGAAAATTACTTACTTTTCCCAGGTCTTTGGTACAAAGCTCAGAAGGCAAGTTTCCTTTTCCCACAAAGTCTTGTTAATAGCAATCAGTCAATGAGTTCAAGCAGCCCAAATATATCTAAAAATCATGTAGAGACAAAAAGTTAAAATTCAATGTCACATTGGAAATTAGAAACCAAAACACCCCATCGCTATTCAGTCTCTCTGCATCATTAAAACAGAGTTCACTGGAATATCTAAATGATGAGCTTTGTTAGTTATTTTTCTTTCAGAATAATACTAAAAAGGCTTGCTAAATCTAGAAGGTATTTTGATCTGTTGTCTTATTCAAGTTACTAAAGGAGGAATCAACAAGGCTTCTTGGCAACCGTTCACTGTAAAAATGTCTTTCTCGGGGAATCATAAAAAGAAGCTAACTGAGGGAGGATCTGGACTTCTAAATATACTGTAACTTGGGAGGAAAAGTCTTCTGAAATCACACTTGGCCTACCCCACCTTCCAAAGATGAGTTCATCTGAAAAAGACAGAGGCGGCTGTAAATAGAAGTTAACAATAAAAACCAAAAGAAAGTCATCAACGGCTTTTAAATGCCCATCAGATATATGCAGCATTTAAGCACCTTTTACTTCTGCAGGTGAAAATGAGAAGAGAGAATTCTGCTAATTTTTTCTAATAAAACCAAAAAATCCCCAAATTCTGTATGTTAATAAGTTCACTTAAAATATAAGTTACTTCTCTAACAATCCTGTGAATGGATACATAGGTAATAACTCATTCATAAAATAAAGAAGTCTGAGTAGGTAAAACACAGGTAAACCATAATCTAAAGTCTGTGCTCTCCCACTCCAGGCTTTATATTAGATATAATTCTAAGAAGCATGATAAACTCATTTAAGAGCCACAAAAGATTGAAAAATAGGTCAATTAGAAGGAGGCAGAAAGAACTGCTAAAGTAGGCAGTCATAACTGAAAAGTAGACAGAATCCCAGAAAAATCAATAGGCATCGCTTATTATTGTCATTGTTACTATCAATACTTATACAGTGCTTATTCTTATGCTAGATTTTTCTCTATGTATTTTACAAGTATTAACTCTAAGTAGGATATTGTCATTGTTACTATCAATACTTATACAGTGCTTATTCTTATGCTAGATTTTTCTCTATGTATTTTACAAGTATTAACTCTAAGTAGGATATAGAGACAAGCAGAGTATCCCTTACACATCACCATATTACCACATAGTACACTCAATTCTGCTACAACCTTGTGTGACTCCAAGACTGATATAGTAGGGAACGATTTGAACGTAACTCAAATTTCACATTTGTTTATGCATAATTTCATCGTAAGCAATGTTAGGCAATAGCAGATTGCACCCAGGCAGAACTAACCCAGCTACATAACGATACACAGAATGCACAAAGCCCATGACTCGCACATCTACCATCGACCTCAGTTTCCACCAGTGTGCTATGAGCCACACCCGTCCACAGGTAACCTTCTTCCACTACTGCAGAATAACTCACAAGCTGCAATGCTTCCAAGGCCTCAGTCCTCAAAAAAAGGTCAGGACTTTGTCACGGTAAAATGCCATATTTATTTTTCTACCTATCTAGTCTTTAACCACCTAATATGTGTAAAATTGTGCTGTAGTTTTTATTCAGTTCTTGTCTTATTTTTTCAATGTATCACTGGTAAAGGTTTTTGAGTGTTGTGTCCCTGACCCTATTTAGCCCCTAGTGCTGTGGGTTTTTACTACATGATTTTGCACAGCATGGCATTTCTTAGAAATGCATATATCACATTTTAGCGAACTGACTGCACAATAACTAGTGTTTATAATGATGCTTGTAATTTAAACCAGAAGGGGTTAAATTGTGATTTTCATATCTTTTCATTATATCAAAAGAAGGGGATAGCAACATATGTAATACAATTTTAGAAAGATTCTCATTCACAACGTTTTTAATTACCAACTATGAACCCTTTAGGGTCAGTTTCAGTTATGTGAAAAAATAATTTATGATAAGCTCCCTAATAGTGTTGATAAATGAGGTATTACTGCACCATTCTGTACAAACCAAGAATGTGATCTTATAAAAACAGATTCTTGCAGTCAAAAAGGCTTAATTGTAATTACTGATAAGAACAATTACTTTTCATTTCTTAAAACCAGTAAGTTGAAAAAAAGACTCTGACGTTATCCTAAAAAAGTCTAAGATACATAAAGATGTATATAAAAAAGTTTTCTCTTATAAGTAATATCATTTTAAGCAATTTATAAAATATAAATATCTAACATGGATAAACAGTTTTTAAAAATCAATAAGATATTTAATTAAATTGGAAAATGTTTTTAAGCAATGTTCTTTGGGAATGCAAACTTTAAAGCAGTATGTCCCTATTTTGCTTAAAAGTATCTATAGCTAGAAAAAAAACACTAGAAGGAAACAAGTCAACATTTGAATAGCTGCTAATTAGAAATAATGGAATTAGAGTAATTTTACTTTCTTTGCATTTTCCTGTGGTAACCGAGTTTTCCACAAGAATCATCTCTATTCTTACGATTAAAAATAACAATATACTATATAAAAATAAGAGTAAGGTATTTAGTGGGAAAATCTTTTTTTATCCCCACTATAATTTCACATGTGAATCCAGCCAATAGAATGAAAGCCAATCCAGCAACAAGGACACCGGAAGCTTCCTCCACAAGTATTAACAGATCAAGTCTCATGACTGAGCTTCTGAAAGTATTTTCTATCTCACAATTCAAGAGCAGGCACAGCCCCAAGGGGGATGTTCAAAGTACATAAATCCATTACAAAGGCCAAAATATAATTTGCTTTTACTGGCTAACACAGTCATGAATTTAGTAAAATCTAGATGAAAGAAAATTTTCAATTATATAATTGTATACAAGCTTTTTAATGTCTGAAAGCAATTTCATTCTGAATGAAGAAACTGTGTTCTGGATAAAGTTCCTTTCAAACAAGATCAAGATTAAAGAAATACAAGCAGTGATGGATTTGGGTGTAGGTATGAATACCTCACTTGGGCAGTTTTAAATAGAACATAAGACAGATTCATCTTTATGACCTCCAAAAGAACTCCATTATATTAAAATGTTCCCAACAACAATAAAACTTGACTTTGAAAATAATCTATTTGCCAAAAATGGTGACTCCTTAGTCATGAATGCGCTTGGTTGAATACCATATGCTGACATCACATAAGCATTGAATGGTGCAGTTACTCAAGAGTCAACGGACAATTTAGGACAATCTGGCCACCACACACCTGAGATCATGCACCTATGCTTGCAAAAAGCATATCTAAATGATGTGTCCCTTTCCATTTTCAGTTGAACCTTCCTTTCATACCATACATTCAGTAACTATTTGATATAAATCAGTTGCTTTAATAAAACTTTCCATTCTCAAGAATGTACTGAGGATGAAGTGGTTCTGTGTGTGTATGTACGCACATGTGTGGTTTTATTTCATAAAATTACAAAGCATCTGTAACATTTAGTGTGTACATCTGAATAACAACCATATTCCTACTATAGTAAGTATAGATGTAGTAGTCTTTGCGGGGGGGGCTGTTTTTTTGTGTGTGTTTTTTTTACTTCCAAAAATGCTGACTTCGATGAAAAACAAACAAAAACAAAACCCTTCTGTTTCAAATCTGCTTTTGTACTTTTAAGCAGTTTTCATAGGTTCCCTATCAAATGAAAACAAAAGCTACTAGCATCATGTTTTGTTTTGTTTGAAAGAATAGAATAGGCAAATGAACATTTTAATTATGCTATTATACATAAAAATAGATTACAGAGGAGATACCAAGTTCCAAAGGAATCAGTCAGTTCAAGTTCAAGATCTCCCTTAGAGACTCTCATTTTATCAAATGCATGCTGATTACTTTGAAAATAACTTTGAAATTCTTGGTTTCTGTGTCTCACAAGCTGCTGCTTAAAATGCTGTACATATGCACCTTTAATAATAATCTGCGACAAAATATTATAATCAGCAAGTAAATAGGATACTCAATTGTGAATACTTAAAATAAAAACAATGAATTCTCAAAAGAAGATATGCTGAAATATTCATCTATCTATATACTGCTAAAATATTCATCTATCCATACACTGCCTCACACTGACTCTGAAAATACAGCACACTTAGCAACTCTCAGTAAGAGACCTCTATTTCTTAAATTGCTCTAACAATTAGCATACGTATAGCTCGGGGAAATACAGTCTCTTAGCATTATCAGATACAAAAAAGCGCAACCAATGTTTTCAGAGTCTACCTGTAAAACAAGCGCAAATTGTTTTCTCAGGCTCTCTAGGCACTTCCTGAGCATAATCCCAACATAAACTAAATTGTCTTTGGCACCACCCCACATCCCTTTTTGCATCATTGTGCCACTTTCATCCAAAGCCCAAAGGCCTTTGCTTTCAATGGACCACCTCCTCTCACTGGTCCTTTCCTTCCAATTTCTAAACTCCAAGTGCCTCCACTGGAGCTAAGGAACAGGGGAGCTTAAACAAATGATTAATGACTTTAACTTTCTCTGGATTAAACACATTTTTAAAGAAAAGTACCCAGATCTTTGTTTCTATATACCTTAGCTCTTTGGGGAAATAGTTGGGTCCTGGCCTGAGGCAGGGAAAGCATAAGATAAGCACATTTTACTATTCCAGAAAGCAAAGAAGTACTCATATATTAATACAGACGGGACAAAAAGACATAGATACTACCTTGAAAGGACCCCCACTAAACAAATGTGGGACAGTTTGAACAAAAAGAATGCTATGGATGAATTAGAATACACTGAGTAAAAGGAGAACCATAAATCCATAGATATTCATGAAAAAGAGAATAGGTAGCTCATCTTTGTAAAGAATGCCAGCTAATAAACACCAAAGGCATAGTAGAAATATAAAACTCCATTTTTGCAACCAACAAAGTAATAATTGATTCAGTCAAGGATCTTTAATGGATGCTAGAACCATTATGGAAAGGGTTGTTATGGGACGGGATGCCCACAGTCTCAGAGTATCACCCTGCAGATTACTTATCACTTACCCAAGGATAAGCTCTGGCAGACCTTTACCCAAGTGATAGCTGGTATAATCAATTATAGGACAATGGAACTATCGTGTGTCTCCACAGGGACTACGTAGTATGTTTGTCAAAATACTTAATCATAAAGTAACAAACAAATCCAGATTGTGGTACTTTCTACAAGATAAACGTTTTGGAATTTTCTAAGATAGCAGTGCCATAAATGACAAAAACAAAACAAAAACAGGGTAACTATCCTAGATTAAAGGAAACTAAAGAGACAACATGCAACGAATGATTGCTGATGAATCTTAATGAGGTGAGGGCTATAAAAGACATTACCGGAATAAGTCGTGAAGTCTGAATAGGTGTTCAAATATTATCTATATGTGAGATAATATTTCTTGGTGATAACGGTATTATGGGTTATGAAGGAGAATATTCTTGTGCTTGGGAGATATATGTTAAAGTATTTAGGGCTACAGGATCATGATCTCTACAACTAACTCAAAAGGTTCCAGCAAATAGTTTTTAAAGGGGGAGAGACAGAGACATAGATACTAAAACAGAGATTGAGAGATAAAGCAAATTTGGCAAAATGTTAGCATCTTATATGGCAGGCCAGACATAACCTATAAAAACTAGTAACCATGGTTACTTATAGGCTCTATCTATTTCATATTAAGAGAGATCATAAAGGAGCTTATGGCTGAAAGGAAACTGACAAAAAAAGAAATATAAGTCACTGGTGTTAGAGCATTTGGCCCATTTTTTTTTAAACCCTTTTCCAATTCATTTCTATTCTGTAACAATTAATAGTTGTTAGCTGGGAGGAAGAAGATTGAAAAAGAAACCCAAGGGAGAGGATGAATAAGGTGAAAATTAGCAACAAAAATGTTCATTTCTCCTCCACCCATTCTGAAAAAGAGTTGGGTCTCAAGGTTTTAAAAAATCTGCCTTGTTTCTTGTCCTGGCGAGAAACCCTGCGTAGGTATAGACATTTCTAATGAGCTAGAGAGAGTCCCTTTGCAAGATTTATACTGACCAAGGGAAGGCTGTGCACTTCATTTCACGCCCACTCCTGGTCAAGCCTCCAACAGGAGTATTCGCCTGAATAACCCTTCATGTAAGCCCACGTGCACTCCTGACCTACAGCTTTCAGCTGCTGCTCAAACTCAAGGTGCCTGAAACAGAATTTTCTCCTCACCAAACATGATCCCTTGTCTCTGTTACCTCTTCTCATAGTCTATCCAGTTTCAAAACTGCAGCTTCATCTTTCATTTCGGTTCCCAACAGCCTATTCTTCACACCCTCTCTTCGTCCACATCCTCAAGGCCATCTTGGCCACAAGGTCTCTCATATTCCAGGCAGAAATGACCTCTCTTTATTCTTCCTCAATATTTCTGTCTATGGCACTCACCTGGCACTTTTTAAATATCTTTGACATGCAGCTTTGATTCTGTGCCCACAGTAAGCAAGTGCTCTGCTATGTTCTCAGTTTAAATCACTGTAATTCTGTGAAGTAATTTATGTTATTTCAACCCTATTTTACAGAAGAAATAGATACTCAGACAGATGAAATAACTTGTCCAAGGTCACCAAGACGTAAAGCCGATATTCAGACCCTGGTCTTAACGTTCTACTCGAATGCCAAATGCTCCGTCTAGTTATTTATAGTTTTAAACACGGTCTCCTTTCCTTAAATCCAGCATACCATCCTTGAAGGAAGGGATGTATTTTATCCAACTTTGTGCTCTCTCCTTCAAGAGCCTACCATACTCATAATTCATATTCACTGACTTAGATTTCAAGCTTTGGCCCAGAGACCATTTGTCTTTCTCACTTCCAGCCCTCATCCCTACAGAACCAAAACGCAGTCCTCCTTGCCTTCTGTATGCTTCTACTGCAATATATGCAGGGTGCATGACTGCCACATGTATGCCTGGAATCCAGCAGGCACTTAACAAATGTTCACTGAATGAAATGTTTATGCATGAGACAGCTGGGTTTCTCAACAGGGCTGCTATGCCCTGCTTAAAAAAAAAAAATTGACCTCATTTTTATCTTTATCATACACTGAGGAAAATTATTTTACATTTTCATCTTTCTCATACACTGAGGAAAATTATTTTAGGAAACAGTGACCAAGAAGAAATGGAAAGAATTGAGAGAGTACAGATCCTGGCTCTTTGGGTCATACACGCTTTACTTGCTATACTGGGAATACTCTGTTCTACAGCTTCCAAATTTTAACGTGTATGTAATAGTGTTCAATACAAATTATGTCTGGAGCAGAGCCCAAGATTCCGCATTTCTAACAAGCTCCCAAAAGATGTCATAGCTGCTGACATCTTTGGACCATACTTCTGAGTAGCAAAAGGTTCTAGACTGTTACAGTGAAATTATGCCCATGTAAAGAGATAACAGCATATAGACTAAAGTGACAAGACATAAATTTAGAGTGTTAATGCTAGTTAACCTAGGTTTCTTCTTTCTGTTTTCTATAATTTCCAAGTATTGTATAATGACTCTTGCATTGGAAATAAATTTTTAAAATGCTATAATTCACATACATAAAAATTGTACATTTGGACATTTCACTCTGCACAGCTACATCTTTATTTAAGCAATAAATATACTTAAAAGAACTAGACTTGGGAGATAAATTGATGAATTTAGCAATTCCCTATATACTCATTTTAACATGCAGATTAACATAAAATAGCAATTACACTTAACAAGCAGTCACTACCACAAGCATTCTTTTTCTCAGGTTCCTTTCCCTTAAAAGAAAGAGAAAGAATCCACTCATTTGGAATATAATAAAAGGCAAACCAAATAAAGGACAGAAGACAAAACAAGCAGGCACGAAACTGAACCTCTTCCAAGTGGGTCAACAGAACTGCATGAAAGTTGAAACGGGTAGAAATGTGTTTCTCCCAGCAGAGGCAGGGTGGGCTGGGTTCCACAGACTAGATGGAATAAATTAAGGCAGCACTTACTGTGCACCTTAGTGAGGTGAGAAGTGATTCTCAAAAAGGCCCCAATTCCAAAGCATAACAAGGAGAGATCATTAGGAAAAGGCGATTGAGGGTACACATTTGCAAGAGACCATTCTTCAAATACTCAACTCCCCTTCAGTAGTGTTCCAAAGGATGCCAGGTTTACTCTGTGAGTTGTAGAAGCTGTAGCCCTGGGTGTGGGCATTTCACACCCAGTCCAATACCTACATAAATTCTAGACACCTGCCCAACCACATACATCCGTGACTCAGGGAGGGCCCAAAACAGAAAAGGAGCCCATGGCATAACCAGACATCCCTGGTTAAAGTGAGACTAACCACACTCTGCATCCTCTACTTGCCAACTCAACTCTTCTAATTTCCAGGTAAGAGTTTCCTACCACACTCAGGGGAGTCATACTACAATTTCCCCTTAAAGAAACATTGTGAAACTCACTGTGAAATTACCCTTAAGGATTAGAATTCAGTGTCTGGAAGACTATATGTATACAGTGTAACTGAAAAATCACTTCTGTGTGCCTATACAGTACTATTAAGTACTATGGTTTAATATCTGTGAAGTTTAGGTACACTGTGCATTTGGCTCAACTGGAAACAATGTGTCATTGTATCTTTGTTGAATTCTATGAGGCTAGTGCCAGAATACTCAAGACAGGTAAGCATATGATGAGTTATTTAAAAAGTTTGATTACTCAAGATTTTTAAACGCATTAAAGTCATCATCTTGATTGGGAGAAATCTGAATCTATTTGGACTTCTTTGTATTTATTTTATTGAAATTCATATTCATATATTCTGAATTATACTGATAGTAGATAGGAGCAGGAGGAGAAAGCACCATAATCTTCTCAGTGCTCTAAAGTCTAAAAGTCTTAATATCTTGGACTTTTAAATTTAAAGAAATTTAAGATGCATGACAATTAAAAAAAAATGTAATATGTAGTCTTTTGCTTGGATTCTGGAATAAATTTTTTTTCAAGTGTTAAAGACTTGGGGGAATAAATTTGGGGAATTTGACTAGAGGCTGTTCTTAAGTGATATTTGAGGATTATTGCTAATTTTGTTAGGTGTCATAATGGTACTATATTCACTTAAGGCAGCTTCCTTATTTCTTGGAGATACCTGCTAAATAATAGGGATAAAATGTCATGATAGTTATTATTTATTTTAGCAAAATCTACATAAATTTATATAGATGAAATAGGAAAGAATGTTAATAATAAAAATAAAAAAAGTTAATAAAATTACTTGAGGTTCTATGGGTATGCATTGTAGTGTTCTTTCCACTTTTGTATATTTGAAAACTTTTACAATTACAAGTTTAAATTTGTGTCAATAAAAAAACTATGACCTTAAAGTTTATCACCCTAGTCTTACTATCTTGCCAAAATTAGCCTACAGTTCATCTATAGTAGCTGATTTTCTTTCCACCAGAAGATATCCTCTCACATCTCCCAATCTCTGTATCTTTGTGTATTTCATTTTCTCAACCTGGTATTTTCTCTCACTGGTCACTCTCTCTGGAGCTGACTTATTCTTTTAGGTCTATTTCAAATGTTGACTTTTCTAGGAAAACCTTCCTAACCCCCCAACTTTATGCATCTCCCCTTTTCTGACTCTCCACGACACTATTACCTCTATCACACTCATCATATTCTTACATGATAAAAATTGAAGTTGACATTTACTGAGAGCTTCCCATATGTGCAGCGTTGGTCTATATATTCTCACATGCAGCCTTTCATTTACTCTGTATATTCCTACCCCGCTGAGGTAGAACCCACTTTTCACAGGTGAGGAAACAGGCTTTGAAAAGCTGCGTAACTTACCTAAGTCACCAGGTTAGTAAATGGCAGTTTCAGGCTTCAGTCAAACAGCGCTCCATCTGCTCCCAAACTCTTAAGCACCAGTGTGCATGTCATTAGCATTGTGGCCTGACCCTTCCCTGCTACACATAACAACTTAAGGCAGGGAGAGCACCTGACTTATTTATTCCCTCAACCAATATTTGTTAAAAAGCCACTACTGTCAGCAAACAATAAAGTTATGAGTGAAAAAGGACAGTTTTTGAGCCAGATAAAAAATAAGAAAATCTAAACAATTATTGCCTTTAGTTAATAATAATGTATCGATATTGGTTCACTAATTGTAACTGAATGTACCATATCAATGTAAGATGTTAATAAAAGGGGAAATGAGATGAGAGGGTATATGAGAACTCTGTACTATCTTCTCAATTCTTCTGCAAACTTAAAACTATTATATATATATATATATATACATATATATATGTATATACATATGTATATACATATATATATGTATATATATATATATATATATATTAAAAAGTCTATTTTAAAAAAGAAAAAAAAAAGAGAGTGACTATGAGGCTCCTTTTCCTGACTGGCTCATACACTACCTCTTATGCCAATTCCAAAGAAGAGTGATACAGTCACCTTTAGCACATGGTGTGCCACTGAAATGCATAGATGGGCCTATTTGGGGACTGAATTTGAACTGAGACCTCCAACTGAATGTGAAACATGTGTTCTGAAACCTAATCTCATACATATATCCCTCCCTTTTATACAACGGTAACATGTTCAGGCTTCAAGTTCCCCAGCTTAATTCACAATGTTCTGATCAGTATTTCCAGAAAGAAATTTACCACATTTTCTACTTCTCTAAGACAAATCAAGTTCTTAAAGTAAGTCTCAAAAAGACTCTAGAAGTTCAATTTTTAAACAGAGTTGGTACTTTTTCTTAAAAATCAGTCCCAATTCAAAAGTTATGTAGCCATCTCAAACTGAAACTTTAGGCATCTGCACATTAACATACTCAACCATACTGTCCCTGACTCCTCCCTGAAAAAGGGAATTTTCAGGTTCCTTTTCTGGGAAATTCTCTCCACTGTAATAAGTGACTCTCTACTGCATTTCTGCTATCTGCTAGACTACCACATATAAATACTTTCCTATGTGGAGCTAGCCTGATAAATGAGTAACAGTAACTCTTTTTTACATCAAACTTCTATAAAACTACAAACCAGCCAAGAAAGACACAGAGCATGACAGATATGTAAATATTCAACAGACATCATCTGATAATATTAACCATAATAATAAGTAACAGCATTAAGAGTACTTCACCAGTTGTAGTGTATTTTGTAATTGAGTCTCATAAAAGGACTATGATATGGGTGGTAAAGATATCACCATTTTATAGCTAAGGAAAACTGAGGCTTATAATTGAAGTCAGAACTCATTCCAATCAACCACTGCTGACTTTACTCCATGCTGGACCCCTCCAGGCATGGCTCAGTATCAGCTGTGTTTTTGCTCTTTTCCTTGTAATTTTCCACAGTACTGCCTTCATCTCGGGAGGCACGCTCTCTCACTCTCTCTCTGCAGGTCATATATCTATCTGTTCAAGCATCCAATCTACTGAGCAGAATTATATAAACTAACTCCAAACTAGGGCACAGCCTCACCCATGCTGACAGCCCCCGTTGAATTAACCCAGTGTCTTCCACAGTGGGTGCTCCTCAACCCAATGGCCCAAGACCACATGAAGGACCCTGTGCTGCAAAGTTTACCCATAGGCAAAAGCCATAAGATAAAAAGAAATACCCTGTTTTGGTTCTTGGAAACTAATGTGAAATTCAAGATGACTTTTTTTCCTTAACATTAAAGCAAAATAAATTATAATTCTGTTTTACAATATGGCTGATAATCATAAACAGGAAAAAAAAGAATTTGTTTTTCTTGAGTCCTCGGCTAGGCCTTCCATTTAGGGCCAAGAACATTTGGGGATCGTACCACAGGTCTTGGTTCTCATCCAGATTCCAGAAAAGAAGAGGGGAAGATGAATTTTACTATCCATATAGCTTGAGTTCCTCTTATAGGAACCACTTTCTACAAAGTAACACCTAAAATTGGCCTGTGCATATTTCTCTTTCCATAAATCTGTTGGCCAAGTTGACCATTTTGTTATTAGAACCTTTGATTCTTAGAATCCAAATCAAATGAAAAGTCAAATATCTTTAAAAGAGCACATCATCAAAAAAAAAAAAAAAAAAAAAAAAGAACTTCTCTGCCCCCTGGTATGAAATATAAAGTTCCTGACTTTGCACAGAGAGGAACTAACTCAGAGTTAACTGCTCCTGCCCGAAAGGAAACCAAGGGCTTCCAGTGTGCCAGGATATCACAGAGGTTGCTGAAAGAAGCAGTTTGCTGAATAGTACTTATTATGTCTTCAAAGTTTTAATATGTCCAACAGCAGAAACTAAAACCATTTGGATCAAAAAGGCTAAAATTCAATGCTTGCTTTGTTTCTAACCAGAATAACCAAAACTGAATATAGTTCACCAAGGTTTTAAATTTCTGCTTCACTGTATTTTTCCTTCTGTGTTCAACTCTAAGAGACTTCTAAAAAATAATAAAAGGTTTAATTCTACCATCAGTAACACACATGTGCTTTGAAATTTTTTTTTATCAGGAATGAAAATGAATGATAGCATGCATAGGGCTGTCAAAACCCTTCCTTGCATATCCAATGGCATATACTGTAGAATCAAACACCACAGGAATAATAGAAATGTCTTCAAAATTCACAGTTAATGAACTGCTCCTGTGCTCTCATCAGAAAAGTGGTCATAAAATACCAGAGAAGATTTAGGAGGGAGGGAGGAAGAAAGAGAAAAAGAGAGAGAGAGAGAGAGAGAGAGAGAGAAAGAGAATGAATGAGAATGTGTGTGTGGGGGGGGGATGTATACACACTTATGGGTGGGTGCTCGTCTATGCTGTGCGTGGGGGCAGGATTAATGTGGAGGAGGAAGTATCAGAGCTGGAAATCACAAAATGTCTTGGGCATCATATAAGATCTAAGGTTCCACTTTCCTACCCTTTGCTCCAGGTGGCTGACCATTAACGGAAGGTGCCTTTGCCTGCTGGCTCCTGGCTGAGTTTGGACAATGGAGAGGTTCTCACAGGCAGATACTCACAGGAGAGCAAGAGAGAGAACTCCCACACTGTAGGGTCCTCTCGGGCCACCAATCCTGTCAGGTGGCACTGCATAGAGCTCTCAGTCTCCCCTTAATTGATCCCCGCCTTACCCCTCAGGTGCAGAGTAGAAGCCCCAGGGCGCTGTATGACCCTATGTAGTTTCCTAACACCCTGAATGTGCCACTTGTTTCTTGATGGAACTTGGACTGGCATGTAGACCTAAAACCTTTGAATACTCAGCTAACAAGACAGTGCCCTGTAATTAGTACTGATTTGATCTCGTTTTTATGGCAACCTGACATCAATTATGTCAAAGAAGAGGCCCTGTACAATATTTTAAGACCCTTTAAAAGCTAATTGTTTTGGGTGGTATACTGGCATGTTTTTGTTTTCTTGTTTTTAAATCCACAAACCGTTATCATCTGCAATAAACTACACAGGAGAAGAAACATACTTTAGTGATCCTTTTTTTTCAGCCTTATTGAGGTATAACTGACATATAAACAGTGATAAGGTATACATCATGGTGATTTGATATATGTATACATTGTGAAAGGATTCTTCCCATCCAGTTAATTAACACATCCATCACCTCATATATTCATGTCTTTTTGAGACAGTGTAAGTTCTATTCTCTTAGCAAATTTCAATTATATAATACAGTGTTGTCAGCTATAGTCACCATGCTGCACATTAGATCTTCAGGCCTTACTTGTCATAACTGAAAGTTTGTACCCTTTTATCAACCCCTTCCAATTTTTTCCAGCACCCAGCACTTTTCTACACTCTGTTTCCACGAATTTGGCTTTTTTTGAGTCCACATATAAGTGATAATATGCAGTATTTGCTTTCTCTGACTTATGTCACTTAACATAATGCCCTCAAGGTCTACCCATGTTGTTGCAAATGGCAGGATTCCCTTCTTTCTCATAACTGAATAATACTGCATTGTACATGTATTCATGTGTATTTGTATGTATGTACATAAGTGTGTATATGTAATATATAACATATAATACATATAAGTATATATCACATCTTTATATATTACATATTTATCTGTTAACAGACATTTAGGTTGTTTCCACATCCTAATGCTACAATGAACATGGGAGTGCAGGTATCTTTGTAAGATACTGATTTCATTTCCTTTGTATATATACCCAGAAGTGTGATTGCTGAATCATAAGGTATTTTTAATTTTTTGAAGAACCTCCATACTGTTTTCTATATTGGCTTCGCCAATTTACATTCTCATCAATAATGCACAAAGGTTCTCTTTACTCCACATCCTCAACAATTTTGTCTTTTTGATAATGACCATTCTAACAGGTGTGATGTGACAATCTCATTGTGGTTTTGATTTGCATTTCCCTGATGATTAGTGATGCTGAGTACCTTTTCATGTACCTGTTGGTCATTTTTAAGTTTTCTTTGGGAAAAAATGTCCATTCAGTTCCTCTGCTGATATTTTAATTGGATTGTTTGGTTTTAATTTTTTTTTGCTATTGAAATGTATGAGTTATCTATATATTTTTTATATTAACCACTTATCAAATACATGATTTGTGAATATTTTCTACCATTAGGTAGGTTGCCTTTTCATTTTTTTGATGGTTTCCTTTGCTATGTAGCTTTTTAGTTTGATTTAGTCCCACTTGTTTAAGTGATTCATTTAAAAACATAAGTCAGATCTCTCAGATATGAATATTTAGGTTCTTATTTTGACCTGTAGTACCCTTCACAACCTGTTCCTCATTCTGACCCTATATATTTTTTTTGTTTCACCTCTACATCACTCTTCCTTTTGTTTACTCTGCTTAGCCTCAAGGGCACCTTTGTTGTTTCTCAAACATGCCAAGTTGGCTCCCCCGCTGAGAGCCTTTGCCCTTGCAGTTCATTCCACCTAGAATGCCACCCCTTGGGTCTTCACATCACTGATTCCTGCTCACTTGTAACTGCTCTAGGAGGCCCCTGCTCATCACCAACTCTTAAGCAGCCCTCTCTTGCCGCCAGCTCTCTCTCTTCCCTTGATTTTTCTTCACTGTGCTTATTATGCTGATATATTATATACTGGTTTACAGTCCATTTCCCTCCACAAGAATGCATGGTCCCAGAGAGCAGGGACCTTGTCTTTTAGAATCATCACTCATCCGTACTGCCTGGAACGATGGGCGGCATTTGGTCAGCACACACTAAATATTTGTTGAATAAATGAATAACTTTGTTAAGGTAAAATAAAAAGAGCGGCTGGTCTGTTTTCTTAATAACTGTGGCTAAATTTCCCATGACAAGATATTCAGTGGCCATCTTTTGAAGATGCTATAATTCCGTTTAAATTTAAAGATGAGTTTAGGGAATAACATGCCATCCTATGTGAGGATTTTTCACACTGCACATGAAAACCAGCAGAGTACATGGTAAACAATAAAAAATATGAATAAATTTAAACAATTGTTTAAACCAAGACAGCAAAGATTTCCTATAAAGCACTAGACAGTAACTTACACTCTGCAGGCCACAGAATCGCTGTTACAACTACTCAACTCTGCTATTGCAACGTGAGAGCAACCATACACAATACATAAATGAATGAGCATATCTATGTTCCAATAACATTTTATGGACACTGAAATATGAATTTCATATAATTTTTAAGTGTTGTGACACATTATTCTTCTTTTTAATTTTTCCCCCAACTACTTAAAAATGTGAAAACCATCCTTGTGGACTGTATAAAAACAGGCAGCAGGCTGAATTTGGCCTCTGAGCTGTAGTTGACTGACCCCTGGTTTACATCGTTTCTAAGGGTGGCTTTCATTCTATAGATTAAACATGTCTAGCCCATGAAATCTGCTAGATATCTACAATTAATTGAGCATGGAATAACTACATTTGCTAAAGAATAATAAGCTGAAAAAGCAGATTACTGGGTGAATAAACATTACTAATTCATTTTTCTAGGACTGTCTTTCCACCCAGATTTGATCATTTCAAACACAAGTTCTGTTAGCATCTTTTCTTTCATCTAAGTATCTTCATTTTCCATCCTAGTGAAAAAAATCTATACTGGTCCTTCTTCCTTTTTCAGAAAGGGGAACTGTAACAAAATCAGAGAGAAGAGGATGGCTTCCCAGACTTTGGGGCAAGGCAGATTCCAGCATAATGTTTTATGATTAAGTGTACAATATGTCGCTTACACTTTGCTTTCAAGTACTTTCAAACACTCCCTGTTGCATGGGCTCTGGAATGAGAACTATTTTGATTGCAGGTGTTGCTAGAAGTCAGGGTCATCTACTCCCATGAGCCAGAGAATTTGCTGAAAAGGCTGGGCTGAGAGTTGGCAAGACTGAAACATGTTATTTCATAACAATGTAGATTTTAAGTTTTGCTCAATTATAATAATAGCCTCATTTCTCTTACATAATAGCAATATGTAAAAATAAGAAATTTGAAGAACTCTTCATGGCATTACTCAGAAGAGGTCTAATCAACATGAGAGATGTCTGCTTGACTCTAGATACACAGTAAAGAATAGAAACACTTTACTTTAGGTCTCCAGATGTTTTAAATATCCTGATGTTAGGTGTCCCAGAAACCTGATCAAGAAAGAAAAGAGGAAAGTTCTCAACATTTACACATCTCATTTTCTCTAAGCCTAGGAGACATGGAACAAAGCTAAAACTTATTATAATCTAATTAATTGCAGACTACACTTGCCCTATCCATTTTGAAAGCAGATCTACTGAATGTAAAGTGAAACTTTTTAAAGTTTTTTAAAAGATATCTAGTGCTCTGCTTCCTGAAGAATTTCCAAGTAAATCAAATTCATCCAAACAGGTCAAAGGAAGTCAATAATCTTCCAGCTCCTATTGTAACACACCCTACATTTACTGGGAAAAAGAGATTAAATTAAGCTTCACTTAAATTCCAAGTGTTCAGGGACAGTCTTTTGAGAAAGCAGACTTGGCTTGAAACCCTGGCTTCTCACAGACATGGCCCAATTCATGCCAAAGACAGCCATCATAAAGTCACGCTGTCTCTGCAGGAATCTCTTCCATTCTGCTGATCATGGGACTATCCACATAAATGAAAGCTGTAAGATAAATGCTTCTGCTTCATATCCCACTCCTGAGTTTCCGAGGAAATGAAATGCTGACAAGGCATGCAGTTTCACATAAAAATGATCAGAAATGAATTAATAAACCAAGGAATCACCATTGTAGCTGCCTGGCAATCCTGTGAACATACAAATACATTCTTTTTGGGAAGACCCAGGGTGGGCCTACTGAATCGCCCTCTTCCAGATGTCCATTAAGGCTCACCTTAATTACCTCATTTTAACTTAATACTTTTAAAAAAATCCTATCTCCAAATATAGTCACATTCTAAGGTACTGAGGGTTAGTTAGGACTTTAGCATATGAATTTAGAGGGGATATGATTCAGCCCTTTATCCTACAGGAACCACTGCCATGGCAAGGCTCTGTTCGTTTATTCTTATTAGCACCAGAAGCTAGACTTAATAAACTATTAACTCAATTCTTACTCTTTTGAAAATTAACTATCTTTCTTTTATAATGAAAGGACATTATATTCAACAATATTCCACCACCACTATGATGTTGATTACAAAAAAAAAAGGAACATATCATTTTCACTGCCTTTATGAAATACCTCACTACATACCAAATGCAATCATAAAGAAAAGTCTTTGGGGGTGAGGTCACATCCAAAAGATTTCTAAGTACCAGCTGCCAGCCCACATTTTTAAACAATCTGCATTGCAACAAAGGTCCAACATGAGGAAAAATCAGGCTATTCACTTCATATTCATCAAAATGGAAGGAAAGTGTAAACATACTCTTACTCATCTCATGAAGCACTACCAATGCTATATTAACCTGTACTGCCTGCTCCTAATATCAAAATGGGTTAAAAACTAATACTGTAGAGATCAAGACTTCTATTCACATCATGTGAATAACCAGGAATATCATAAGCAAAAGGTAACATTTTTAAGTCCTATACCCACACGATCACCGAGGCCCCCCCACAATCTTTCTGGCCCTCTCCATTCCTACCACTACAGTCCAAGTCATTTTTCTTCTCCATATCCTCTCTAGAAGAAACCCATACAGCAGGAACAATGAACTACGCACATTTGAATTCTAAGCACCTAGCACAGTATCTGGCACACAGAAGGAACTCAGTAGATATGGGGAGTCAACACTCCTGCGGATCTAGGCCCCTTTCATCCCAGCCCCACTTTCCATTTCTAGCCTGTCTTCAGTCACCGCTCCCCACCCACACAGACCCTCCTGACTTCACAGGCACACACATCCGCCTTTGAACATCTCCGTGCACACTCCTGCCTCCACACTCATTTACACTGCTCCCCCTCCCTGAATGTCATCAAGTCTTCCCCCATCTGTGTGCCTTGGAAAGTCCAAATCAACATCGTAGGCTTGGCTGAGATGGAAAGAACTACTTGCTCTTTTACTTGTGTTGCACAGAACTTTGAACGCACTGTATTAAGTCAAAACACTTTTCTTGCTATCTCCCCAAAAGACCATGCGCGGAGGGCTGGGCTTGTCTTTTTTTTTTTCTTTTTTTCAGTGAATGACATGTAGGAGCTATTAAGTGACTCCTGAAACTACTTATTCATTCATGCAACAAATATTTATCAAGCATCAAGCATCCATCCTGGGTGGATGTGGATTACTTAGCCATATGGATATCTGGGGAACAGCACAGAGGAGGAAGGAAGAGGGAAGGTGAAGTCCTTGAGGCAGAAACATGCCTGGTGTGTTGGAGGCCAGCGCACATGGAATGGCATTAGCTGCAGGGAGAATATGAGGAGATTAAGGTGAGAGAGGAAAGGAGGGGCATCATACGGGGCCTTTTGGGCCATTATAGGAACTTAATCTACTCCTGTGAGGACAGAGAAGTCACTGTGAGTTTTGAGTAGAGCAGTGCCACGGTGTGACTTGACTTTTAACAGAATCACTCTATTGAGAATACAGTGTGCACGGACAAGGACAGAATTAAGGAAAGCACTTCGGAGGTCTTCACAACCAGGTAAGAAAGAACAGTGGCTTGGGTCAAGGCGGCAACAATGGACATGTTTCTGACGTTCTGGACCTTGGACATAGGTCTACATTTCTTCCTTTTAACAGATAATAATGAAGCCCCAACCTAGACACTTCTCCTCATTCCTAGACCGCTGTGAAAGTCTCCAATTTGTTCTCCCCATCCTCAATTCCCTCCTCTCTCCATCCTACAAACCGCAGCAGGACTTGGTTCAGAAGAGCGCTCCCGTGGCAGCTGCACCTGCTCACAGCGGATCTCTCGTCAGAGCGCAGACCTGCTCCACAGCCCTCCGCCTACGCCAGCCTACTCCGCTTTTGTCATTCATGATACCCAGCGGCAATGGTATTGCTTCAGACTTTTCTATATTCTAAACATATATAATCGATTACATACCTACACAAATATACACACATATGTGTATTTTGGACACTATCTATCTCCTTAATCTCCCTAATAGATAACAAGTCCTACACTATGGTGTCAAATACCTTGAAATATGGGGGTTATAATTCTTGCCATTAATAGATATGAGAAGTACGTAAGCTATAAAGAATAAAAGGAACACCAAAAATACATATTACTAATTCTGATGAGCTATCAAACCATTTTAGGAAAAAAAGAGAAGTAATAAAAATTCTTTTGAAATTAGAAAAATTATATGGCTTGTTGATTTTTGAAAATGAAACATCAATTATTATAGATTGAAATTATTCTCTACACCACCACTGCCTACATTCTGAAGAAAAATTGTCATCTTTCTATCTATTATTTAATTTCACAATTCACACTATGACCAAATACAAGTTTCCTGACAAGCCTATCAAAAGCCGAAGAGTTAAATAGTTGTTGCTATTGGAAGAGTTTAGAGGCATCATCTCCTTTGACCTATGACCCATGTCTGGGGTATTTAATTAAGAAGAAAGCAAAATCTGGACACAGAAGTCAAAAGATATTTAAAAGGCACACTGGTTTTATCTGTGCATCAGTCATTAATTCTAGTCCAAATAGGCAGGCCTCTCTTAGCAAACAGCTTTCCAGATTAGCAATAAGATTTTTGAGACTTCTGAGGCTACCTCTAGCCTTATGGTCTGAAAAGCAAATACAGTCCAGTCCAAAGCTCATATTTAAAGTAAATAAACGGAACATAAAGGTACACTTACAGACACATTTCAGCAAGATGGGATTCTTTGTCCTTCAAATCACATTTGGTAAATATCTTTTTCCTTTCTCTTTTTCAACTCAATGTTTTAACTAATAAGCTTTCATGGGGATGTTTGTTGGCTTAGTGCATACTTTACCAATCTTTTCACAAAAAATTACCTACATCCTCACATGCAGAGGACAAAAAAGACTGACAAATGAACATTAGAAAAAAATTTACATTGTTCTTAAAAACACTTAGTAAGGTTTTACAAACTATATTACGATGTAATAATGCAAAATGATCCATGATCATATTGCCCAGCTAGCTCCTAATTATTTTTAAAAGTAAAATAAACAAATGAACATGGTTAGAAAACTATTGAACACAGAAAAAATTCCAGTATGTTAATAGTTCATATCTTTTTAAGAAAAAAAAATGTATATACCAGCATACATGTTTAAAAAAAATTTACACAAAAGAGAACGGTATTCATATAATTCTGCAAAACATTTCTTTATTTTTTTATAGATATTCACACATACATATCTATAAATAATTCCAAACCAGCACACAGACAGGGCTACTTCATTCTTTACAAACATGCTATAACTTATAACATATCTCAGCATAGTTTTAAGTGAACCTATTTTTGTAATTGCTGGCAATTTTAAGTTTTGAAATACATCGCCAAATTACTCTCCAATGATGTCTATTTTAGAAGATAATTTAATTCCACACAGTAATCCTTTTTCTGCATGTGTTATAAGTATCACAACTGACCTGCTTTGTCTCAAACTGGTTCACAAAACTGCCTGTCAACCTACTACAGACTATGTCAAGCTCTTCTAGACAACACAGACTGAACCAAACCAAAAACATTTTATAGCAAAGCTAGAGGTTGGCAATCACAGCTTTGCAAACAGTTCTCACCTTTTACTTCTTCTGCATCCGTCTAAGACACAAAATGCAGGAAAAGAAGGTTGGAAAAGAGAGAGATTATCATCTTCTGGGTACTTATCTTAGTCCACTTAGGCTGCTATAACGCAATAACACAGACTGGGTGGCTTATAAACAACATAAATTTATTCCTCGCAGTTCTGGAGGTTGGAAGTCCAAGATCAAGATGCCAGCATGGTCACCTTATGGTGAGGACCCTCTCTCTGGTTAATAGCTGGCCTAGGGATCTCTCTGGACCCTCTTTCATATGGCACTAATCCTGCTCATGAGGGCTCTAACATCACAACTTAAGAACTTCCCAAAGTCATCACCTCCTCACACTGTCATCTTTGAGAGTTAGGATTTCAACATATGTATTTTGGGGGGACACATTCATTTAGACCATAGCAGTACTTAACGAAGAATACCAGCAGTTGATAATACTAGGAAAGCAGTAAATGGATGGAGTCTCAAACCATTATAGAGTTGAAGCTTCCCCACTGTCAAAGGTTGGGGAGCTTGGCAGTCAAGCTCAAGAAACCTCAGAGTCCCCAAATAAGGAATGCAGAGTGGGGATGGAGACAGTCAGGAGTGTCCAGAAGGACTATCCTTTCTCCTTCCTTCTCTAAGCAGCTGCTTAGGAGTGTCTGCCTCCTCCAGCAACCAGACACCCGTCGGTAACAGCAAGTCGGTGGAGTGCAAGGCTGGGCCACATACCTTGGCTGTAAAACCTGGGACAGGCTCCTGAACATTCCTGGCATTTTTACTTCCACCTCTGAAGGTCTGATTAGGTATTTTCCTCAGGTAAAAGAGCTGGAAAACTCCATTTGCTAATAACCTTCTATCTCCTATTTATTTATCAAAATTAAGAAAATGCCACTTCTTTAGATTAAACTACATCTACATTAGCACTCTCTCCTTGAAAATTCCAAAGCAGTCTATTCATATATTACTGTGGGCCTTCAATACCTCATTAATTATAAGACTAATTAAAGACATATAAAGAGAGTTTTCTATAGGTCAATCACTTTATAGACAATGCTTTTATTTATACCAGTATATAATTAAGTTCGAGAAAAAGTTCAGATTCAAATTTAAATTAGTAGATGTGAGACTTGGATAGAACCATTTGATCTTTCCAATCCTCAGATTCTTTACCTATAAAACAGGGTAATACTGTCTCCTCATCAGATTAATGTGAAGATTGAATTAAGTTCTTTGCCCCGCCCCCGCCCCATCAGAGGCTGAAAAGTGCTTAAGCACTTAGCATATGGGATATGCTCAATAAAATGCTAACTCTCCCAAAAGAGCTTATATTCTGGCTTCCATAGAGGATTATTAACAAGTTAACTTGGAATTTAACCGAATTGCACTGAGCTAAGTAAAATTAATTCAGCACCTCTTATCACTCATAAATGAACGTCTGCTCAAGATCAGCAGTCATTTTAAATCCAATTTTAGAATCATCAAGGGCCTAAAGTCATGGCTGGAACTCCAGACTTATTTCTGAGATAAGTCTTTGGTAGAGTCACTAATTACCCTATTACTTTCCTGGGCACTGTCACGCTTTAACTAGACCCCTGTAAAAAGCCACAGCGCTAACTATTTTCCACCTTAAGTCTTCAAGAAACTCACCCTTATAAAACCAAGCATGGAACAGTTACTAAGATTCTAAAATCAGTCCTGAAAGGGCCTCAGCTATACAATAATTGCAGGAAAAACTTTTAATTCTTAAAAAGGGTATACTAGCGAATTGCACAGAGCAATTTGTTAGGTCAAGCTAGACTGAAGCTGAAATTCATTTTTAAATAAATTATCGGGTTGGGATACTATGTAAAAACATCCAATAGACTATATGAATAAAGCTAAGGATCAATCTTATTTGAGTAATAATAAGTAATCAATTTGAAAATTTCAGAAGTTTTGAACAGTTCTTGTGTCATGAATATAGATTTTATTTAGACAACATAATCAAATTAAATGTTTTATTCATTATAAGTCACTACTGGGCTAAAAAACTATTGCTTGTTCAGTAACTACATTAAAATAAGTAACAATTGACTATATGTCATTCGAGTATGAAATCTTTGAAGGCTTTTAAAGGAAACCTAAAATACTTCAAAGATTATTTAACATAAAAATATAAAGACAAGAAAAAATAAAAACATGTAATGTTCCAAATTCTATTAATATATTTATCATAAACATTGTCATTACATATTTACACAAAAATAGTGTCTCCTAATGAAAGCTAAGATCCAGACACTCTCTTTATTCTTGCACTGGCTCACTGAATGTGACTTAAATTGACCTGATTTTTCTTCACCTGCAACCAAATGATTATAATGAGCCTTCACAATGGAATTGTACAACTTGAACTTAAACAGCTCAATCATTCGGAATCCCTAACTTTTGTCAGCACAACACTCTATTCAAAGTAAAGGGCAGCTAAGCAGTTACCATCATCTAGCTGTATTTTGTTTCAACTTTCTACGAAAAGCAAGACCAACAAGATCAAATCCTCCTAGAACATTATATTACATTCCTCATAGGATCATTCATCATTCTGCAAATAGGCCATGAAGATTTTTAAAAGGTCACCAGAGAGAAAGAAAAGATTTAAAGGAGTGACTGGGTTAAAAGATGCACGATACCGACGTCCAGGATCCTAGAGATATAAATGAAAGCTTATCTATGGCCTTTTCTTTTAAATGAATAAAAAGAATAACTCCACATTGCTCTGTAGATGCATTTTTAAGAAGAGACATTATCAGCCAAAAGACTGCCAAGAAAAGCAAAGGAGCCAGGTAACAAACATGTCAGTTCCCATCCAGCTGTCTCCCAGGTTGAAATACGATTACAAAGAAGAGCAGGAAGCAGATAAGCCATCTTGGAGGATTGAGCCCTCCGGGAACTGGAAGGGATGGCCTGACCTACTAATGAAACTGCAGAAAACATGTTCTAAATCTAATAGTGTGATTTGAATACCCGATTAAAGCCCAGTGGCAGAAATGAGCTTTCAGTTATATGCTAGAGAAGAGAAATAACTGAATTTCACCAATAGCAAGTTTACATATTTTTTCACATTAAAAATAAAAGTCAGCCCCCAAATAAAATTATAATTTTAAAGAAAATGGCCAACTAGAATCCAAACATCCCAATAAAGCACTGACTTTTGTATCCCTTTTCCATCTTTATGCATTCATAATTTTTACAGTTATAACTAAAAAAAAATACAAATATACAGTTTCCACTTTTCCTATATAAATACATTCATTTCTGCACAGTAGTTTATTGAGAACCATACCAACACAGACAAAAAAAGCAAAAGTAAAAAATACAGCTAGTATTTTAATTATATTATAAAAAATGTCCAATTTTCATAAAACATAAAGCCATACTATGTTCTCAAAACCCAAGACACTGTAATTCATAATTTTGTGAAATGTAGCATTTTTGTATAAAAGACCCAAATCATATAACCATTAATGAAAATTCTTAAAATTATTGAAATATGTGTTTCTTGAAACTTGTCAATCTTTAAGTCAGTAGTAACTAGTAATGATAAAGACAGAGGTAATGAAAAAAATTTGAATTTAATTTGTCTTATGCAAATGGATAATGGCATAAAAATGCTTACCACTTTTATGAAAAAAAAAGCATTTAAAAAAGTTTTAAAATATTTTCAATTAAAGTTGATATTTCAGTATTATATTAGTTTCAGGTGTACAGCAGTCATTAGACATTTATGTAACTTCCACAGTGATGCCCCCTGTTAAGTCTTGCACGCATCTGACACCATATACAGTTACTGCAGCACTACTGTCTATATTCCCTATACTATACTTTACATCCCTGTGACTACTCTGTAACTGCCCATTTGTATTTCTTACTCGCTTTACCTTTTTCAACCGGCTCCCAACTCCCTCCCATCTGACAACAGTTTGTTCTCTGCATCTATGAGTTTGTTTGTTTTGTTTGTTCATTATTTTTTTTTAGATTTCACATAAAAGTGAAATCAGAAAAAAAGTATTTTTGATTTAAAGTAATATATGTAGTAATATAGAAAATGCATTTGGATTGATTTGAATTCTCTTCTACCTCTGCAGATTCCCAGAGTTATCCCACAGAGAAATAACCAAAGAATCAACAACAACAACAACAAAAACTCCTAGAATTAATAAGCAATTATAACAAATTTATAGAATAAAAGTTTATATACAAAAGTCACTTACTTTCTTATGCACCAGTAATAATCAATTGGTTATTAAATTTTAAAATACTATATATATGCACCAAAATAAATGAAATACTTAAATATAAATCTAACAAAATATGTACAAAGACCCATTCAAAGAAAAATACAAAACTCAGATGAACAAAATTAAAGTTCTAAAGAAACAGTTATTCCATGTACATGAATAAGACAAAATACTGTCAAAATGTCAGTTCTTCCCAACTTGACCTATAGACTCAACACAATCTCAATTAAAATCCCAGCAAGTTAATTTGTAAATATTGATAAACTAATTCAAAAGTTTATTTGGGAAGGCAAAAAGCCCAGAACAGTCAAAACAATACTGAAAGAGAAGAACACAATATCAGAGGACCCACAATATCTGACTGGAAGATTTACTGTAAGATGTACAGTAATCAAGACAGTATGGTACTAGTGAAAGAACAGACAAATAATAGATACATGGATCAGATCAATGGGGCAGAACAGAAAACCCAAAAATAGATCCATACAAATACAGTCAACTAATCTTTTAGAAAGAAGCAGAGGCCATTCAACAAAAAAGGAATAATTATTTCAAAAAATGGTGCTGGAATAACCAGATATCCATGTACAAAAAAAAAAAAAAATGGATGCAGACAAAGACTTTACACCTTTCACAAAAATTAACTCAAAATAGATCACAAATCTAAAAATAAAAAGTAAAACTACAAAACTTCTAGAAGATAACATAGGAGAAAATTAGATGACCTTGGGTTGGCAATGACTTTTGAGATACAAATCCAACAATGCATGAAAGAATTCATTGACAAGTTGGACTTCATTAAAATTAAAATTTTCTGTTGTGAGAAAGCAAATTTACGAGAATGCAAAGACAATCCAAAGAACTGGGAGAAAATATTTGCAAAAAGACCTATTTGATAAAGGATTGGTATCCAAAATATAAAAAAAAACTCTTAAAACTCAACAATAAGAAAATTAAAAATCTAATTAAAAAATGGGTACACAAGATCTGAACAGACACTTCATCAAAGAAGATATACAGGTGGCAAACAAGCATATGAAAAGATGCTCAACATCATACATCACTAGGTAACTACAAATAAAAAGTACAATGAGATACTACTGTACATGTACTAGAATGGATAAAATCCCAATACCAAAGGCTGGGGAAGATGTAGAGAAACCGCAACTCTCATTCCTTGCTGGTGGGAATGTAAAATGGTACAGACGCTTTGGAAAACAGCGTGTCTTAAAAAACTAAAAATACCCTTACTATACAATCCAGCAATTATGTTCCTTCGTATTTACCCAAAGGAGTTGAAAATCTATGTCCACACAAAAACCTGCACACGAATGTTTACAGTGGCTTCATTTATAATTGCTAAAACTTGAAAGCAACAAGATACCTTTTGGTAAGTAAAAGAATAAATAAACTGAGGTACATCCAAACAAGAGAATATGATTCATCATTAAAAAGAGCTATCGATCCATGATAAAACATGGAAGAACTTTAAATGGATATTGCAAAGTCAAAGAAGCCAATTTCAAAAGGCTACATACCATGTGATTCCAACTATATGACATTGTGGAAAACTATGGTGACAGTAAAAAGATCAGTAGTTGCAGGAATTCAGGGAGAGGGAAGGAGAGAAGAATAGTGAGAACATGAGATTGTCAGGGCAGTGAAAGTATTGTGTGTGATACTATAATGGTAGATACATATCATTAAATATTAGTGAAAGCCCATAAAATGTACAACACAAAGAGTTAATCTAATGTAGACTATGGGCTTTAATTAATAATTGATAGATATTAATACTGGCTCCACAATTTTAACAAATGCACCAAACTAATGCAAGATATTAATAATAGGAAAAACAGGGGTGGGAGGTTATGGGGTATATATGGGAACTCTAGATTTTTTGCTCAATTTTTCTATAACTTAAAACTGCCCTTCCCCAAATAAAGTTTATTAATTTTTTAAAAAGCAGTATCAATTATAAAACATAATTATAATAAAGTCTAACATTAAGAAGAAGAAATAAATTTTTAAAATTCATGACACACTCGGAATTCTGCTTAGAACAGAAAGCCAATAGAGGTTTTGGGAGAAAAGCAGCTGTTACTCTGTGGTGTCAAAATAAACTCTGGACAGCTCTCTGATAACCGCTCATTTGGCTGCTCCCAAACAACTGTGTTTGCAGTAAATACCAAGATTCAATACTAGGAAGCTCTGAGATTATCTTCCTTATCTCTAATTTATTTTAACTATAGACTCTGGAAAGCCTCCCTTTCTTTATGACTCAAAAAGCAAGTAATTGAATCAAATATATATTTTAAAATGTTCCTTAAGACTAAATCCTATTTCTCCTTTGTTAAATAACAGCTCTCTGCTAGTCTCTTCAGTAAGCAGCGGTGTTCATATTGCCATGTCTTATCCTCCCACAGAATTTAGTTCTTTCTTCTAGTGATACATTTTTAACACTTACATTTGCCATTTTTTACATTTTTCATTTGTCAGCTGGCTGAATGTTGATCTGACCTATCCCCTGTGAGCTCCTGAAGACAAAGACTATGTCACAGTCATTTCATGTGAAGACCTCAACCTAAAAAGCATTATCAATTAAAATGTTTGCAGATCTTAAGTGATGGACACATAACTCAAACTAACTAGCTAAACTGTCAGGAAAGTGAAACTGGAGTTGCCAGCTTTAGGTGCTGCAAAATCCAGGACATGAGTGTTTGTGTGAGTGTGTGTGTGTCTCTGTGCTACGTGTGTCTCTGTATGTGTGTGTGTCTGTGTATGTGTGCATGCCCCTTCCTTCCTCCCCATCTCATTTCTTTCATCTCCCTGCTCTGATTTCCTCCATGTTACTTCATTCTCAGAAAGTCTTTCCCTAAGTGGTAGCAAAGAGAGTCACCAGCAGCTCCAGCTTAACAAACCTACAAAAAGAAAAAATTTCTTTGCAATGGTTTTACGGAAGATATTTAGGCTCCTCCATAAACTGATCCTTGTGACGTGACCCTGACTAGCCAAGCTTATATCACATGCTCATAACACAGCGAGGTCACCTCCTCTAACTACATAGCCTAAAAACAAAGTAAGGGTGACTGACTGCTCAGGGAAAATCTGGGTTATTTGTTGAAAAAAGGATGAAAAGGATGCGTGGTAGGCATAGTCAACAGACATTCACTACGTCACAGGTTCTCAAGACTGCTGACCCGCTCTCTTCTAACTGTGTATTATGTAAAATGTCAAGTTACCCACTGAATATCCAATATAAAATGTTTGTAGTGCCTGTCCCTGCACAGTGTACTTTTTCAAACTGAATTATTTTCCACCTTATTGCCACACATGAGGCTGTTTATACAATTTCATTCCCTTGGTCCACAGTAAGACTATTTTGCACTTATTTATGTTCCTATTATTTTCAAGACATTTCTTCTCCTTTGTCCTATATGAGTTTCTTAATGCCAAAAGCACACTGCTGAAACCAAATGTGTTTCTAGCTCTTGCTTGGAGGTAGATAAAATAAAAACTTGCCATGCAAAGGAGCACAAAATATCCTCTACCCACCTCACTCTATCCCCGCCCCCGCAAAAATGTCAGGTTTCCATGGTCCACACTTCACAGTGTGAAAACACAAACAAGGGCAAGTCTCTGAAAGTACCAATGCCAGTTCGTGCTTTCTCAGAGACACTGCTTTCTCTCCAGAATAAAGCCAATACCATCGAGGTTGCTGTGGGTCGCCTCTTGCTGTGGCTTCATATACATTTGTGCTTGAGATCTTCCTCTCTTCTCCAAGAAGAGAAGAGTGTGTGACAGAGGAAAGGAAGATGGGAGAGAAAAAGAGGAAGACAACAACACACTGTACACAAAGTTTGTCAGGCTATATCTGCCATTTATACGATGCTAGGACTCTCTCATTCAACGGAAATGATTATTTGGGTTGTCTCAAAAATACTTTATGGAATAAACAAAGTAATTGTTTCCTTTCGAAGCCAATCCACTTTATCCAGCCTCTCTTATCTTATACCAACCTGATTTTGCTTAAGTTATGGTCAGTCTCAGGCTTTCACAGCAGCTTTCTTTTATGGATTTTCCATCCAGCAAATGTTTCTGTTCCACAGCTGGGCAGATCCGACCACAGCATACTTGGCTACGGATCACTGCAGCTCACCCACAGCAGCTCTAACCTGGAGGAGCAAAGGCCAGAAGCCATTATAGGGATTTAGCTTCACAAACTCTTTCTCTCTCTCAAGAGTGTTATGTTTGGCAGAATGACTCTAAACATCTCTCATATATTTAAAATCATTAATGAACAAAATCAATAGCTTCTAAGGTATCCTAAAGACAAGGCTGGGCTATTCTGAGGGTAGGATTGAAGTATTTAATCATTATTGAAACGGTTTGGCCAAACAATTATGCTCTGTTTGTGGAAAATTTAAAAGTCAGATGTTTTAATTAACCACAGAAAACACAAGTTACAACTAAAATTTCATGAACACACTGATCTGCCCTGTGGAAAACCACAGGAATGTTCTGGCAAGGCTCAGTCTGAATTCTTGGGACACAGAGGACTGGAACCATTCCCCTTAGGAACTTGAATAGAAAATTAACTTGCTCAATGTTTTTTAAAAAGTAAAATGAAACCCAGATTTAATCTCAATCAAATATAAAAAACATTTCAGGACTTCAAAGGGTACCACCAAAAGACACATAAGGGAAAAGGTCATAAAAAATTCCAATGTGATTCAGGATTTAGAATGTATTTCCAAGGCAAAGTGAACGGTGCAACAAAAATTGTATAGGCTAAACCATCCAAAAGAAAACTAATCATATTTCATTTCATAATAAAGAAAAATGATATATGAAACCAATATTCAACACATCAATCATAAATATCATCAAAAGTATAATATATTTGAGCAAAAGAAATCTCTTAAATATCCTACTTCTTGCCAAACCTGTGGCCTGGCTCACAGTAGCTTTCATGTTTCAACTTGAAGAATCATGGCATCCAGAGACAGTGTTAAAGCAATGTATGCTCATTAACGGTGCACTTAGCAATATTGGCAGAAATGTAAAATGAGGGAATCTTATAAAAGCAATTAGTGAACAATTAAGAACAGACTAAGAAGTCTTCATTTGTTAGTTATAGTAATAACTATGACATCAGTACATGCTAAATATTGAAATCTTATTAAAGAGGGAACGGGACAAATGTTATTTTCAGATCCTGGGTCCATAATTCTATTTCTGTAAGTCAAAGCAGACCCTGTCACAAGTGTGCCAACCATAATATTAACTTCATTAGGAAACTAAGTCCCAAAAATCATCTCAAAAGGAATACAGCAGGAAAAAAAGCAAGATACCAAGTTTTATGTATAGTATAATCCTAGTTTTGTTCTACAAACTGAGTGTGTATAATCTAAAGGCACCAAAGTATGAACAATAACTATTTCAGGGTCATGGAATTAGAGGATATTTGTATTTCCTTCTTGGTGTTTCCAAATTTTCTACAATTAATATGTATTGCCTGTAGTATTAGAATATTTTTAAATAATATTTTTATTAAATAGTATGGGAATACAAATCAGAAATGGGATATGATACTATATTAGCCTGATCTGTGGGCTTCCTCTGATCTGAACAATAAGAGCTAATAAATTAAGAAGTCTTTGTTTATCTGAAATCAGTAATTCTTAATTTAGCAGTTCAAAACCTAAGTGTCCAATAACACTTCCAGGGCTAACAACAGTACTTTCCTAGAAGAAAAACTTTTCTCATTTTGCAAACTTGCCATAAAGAGACAAGAAGACTATGGTTATTTCCCTCCCTAACTAATGCGCCCAAACTTCTCTATTGCTGGCCTTGTCATACAAATGTCGTTTAATTAGAAAGTGACTCCTTGGTGTTACCTACAACTTCACAGGAGTATAGCCTTCAGTAAACATTGGCATACCCCACTTTCTGAGACTTAGCATCTCAGAAAACACAAAACACAATGGTGGAATCTTAGCATTGGAAGACTTGAAAATCCAGCATTCCAAGAAGCCCAAGCCCACCCCCATCCCTGGTTTATAAATGAGGACACTGATGCTGAGAGAAGTCAAATGTTTTTCCAGAGGCCACACAGCCAGCAGAGCAAGGATGACAGTCCAGATCACCTGCTTCCACTTTGACCAAGTGCTCTTTCAAACACCACAACATCTCAACACACATTCTTTGAAATACAAGTTTGTATGAACCATCCTCACATATTAAATTCATATCAGCAAAACCTGAAAAACAAGACAGAAATTTGTTCCACCAAAAATGAAATGCATGCAGGAATAAAAGCCAAGACTCAACCACAGGCTAAAAAAGACCGCTCAGGACACATTCAGTAGGAGAAACAATGGGGGCAGTGTGCTCGGGCAGCAGGTGTCCTGAACAGAAACTTCCTATCATGCTGAAAGCTTTCTGCTCCTAGGAGTTGCTCTGTTGAACAGTATATTCCCACTGCTCAAAGCAGGACAAAAGGTTTTCGACAAGATAATACTACACTTGCACCAAACCACCTGTAAGAGATAAGTAGGATTCACACTCAGCCCAGTGTTGGAAATAAGTTATTTACTGGAATCAAGTCCTGGTCTCTTCCTTCCAAAAGGGCCCAAGTCTTAGGTGATAGACATTAAGGATTTCAAAAATTAAGAAAACAACTCACTAAGAACTAAACTAAAATAATCCAAATGCTTCATATCTTATATCTGATGTGACCTTACAGAGTGAGCAGAATTTTTCTTTCTTCTAAATGATTTATTAGAAATATTACTCATTTCCACTTCTTTTTTAGTATCTATGTACACTGTCCATGCCACACCAATCAGAAAACTAAGAGTCTCACAAAATGTGAACAGCCTGAAAAGAAGGGAAAAGGACAGATGGCAATGGCAAACTCAGAAATGCTCCCTGAAAAGCCTTTATTGAGCTCACTTATCGTCACCCTTTCCCTACTGTGCAAAGGACAACGAAGGCATGAACTGTGAAGCTACTAATAAAAAAAGCTGCATCGAGGGGTGATGTGATCTTGCTTTATAAGAGCCAGAACAAACACAATGGTTCATCTGGGAAGTCAGGCACCCGATGAGAAAATAAAATGGTTTTTTTCCCACCCCAAACTACTCTTCAAGTCCCCATATATTCCCATGGCTTAATCCTCAAGGAAAGACCATTAACAGCAATTTATTCCCGTCTGTGCCTCAGTTCTAATACTAAAGGTCAATGTCCACCATGGGCACAAGGAATTAGATTCTTGTTGCTATTTCATGATGAAATCAAAGCTTTGTGGTGAGTGCTATTCAGGTAACTCTTTAAAGTCATGTGTAAGGTAATGGCAGCAAGTTTAAAACTAGCAGTCTGGTAGAATGAACCCTGACCTACTAATCAAACTGGGTACGATCCTGCTGAAGCTACCAAATTATCTTTCTCATTAGAGACTAAAAAGAAATTCAACTTACATCAGATTTATAGATTTTAATATCCTGTCTTATTTGGAACCTTGGCTGTGTTTTGATTGCCCTTGGCAAAATGTGTGCTCAGATATTGCCACCATATGAGAATCTTAAATGTTTGGCCAGCATTTTATTTTTTTCTATTCTAAAGTCACAGTAAGGTTTCTCCGTCTTAAGCCTGATTCCAGAAATATCTGCCAAGCCAATTTGACACATCTAAAATTTCTATTCCAAAATGACCTGGAGGACCGGCGAAAATATGTTTAAGAACATTTTTCTCATAGCTTTGGAAACCTGATTTTAAAAACTTAGATTCACAGTATCAACAAATTTACATCTTAAAATGTTTGGGAGAAGAAAATATGAATTCTATGAAAAAAAAAAAAAAAGAATCTATCATAGCTACCCACCACAGGCAACCAAAAAGAATAACCCAAACTGGCACCCAACAAAGTTTGTGGCTGATGAAGGAAGACATCATGGCAGTTAGAAAAAGGTTTCACATAGTAACTTCCCTGTCATACTCTCAAGTAAAGAGAATTTTAACTGGGTCGGGGGGGGGATAAATTTATGCTTATCAATGTTTTAAAGACTGTTTTGGAAAGAACAAGGGACAAAAAAATTAGCATATTTAGAAGCTATAGTCTCAGCTCTGCTACTTATGACCCAATGCTTTCTGGAACAACTAACGTATTCTCTTTAACCTTTGTTCCATCATTTGCAAAACTGGGATGACACTATGAGCCAAGTTCAAGGAACTGTTAACCAATGAAACCAAATATAAAAGCAGTATAGATATTTTTAAGGCACTATTCATTTAACATATATTTCCTAAGAAACTACAATGCTGTCAGGCATGGCACTGTGGATATAACCATAAGGACCTAGGTTAAGGGATGCAGTGTAATTTTTAAGAAGCACAGGGAGCTATGAAACCACACAGGAAGCCTCTAATTTGAATACCTGACAAATATCAGGTATTATTACTTTTATGAGCCCTTGAAGAAGTTTCTTAGTAAAAAGTAGTAGATATGGTTTTTAGCTTTGGTTGTCTAATTGTTAGCTCATTCATTTAGTACAGTTTAAAAATCTTTTAATAATTTTTTCTCTTTTAGCATTAAAATTATTGAGGTGACATTGGTTAATAAAATCAAAATAGTTACAAGTGTATGAGTCAGCAATATGTCACGTTCACTACCCAAAGTTACTTTCCTTCCATCACCAAATATTTGACCCCTTGTACCTCTATCTACCTTCTTCCCCCTACCCTCTGGTAACCACTAATCCACTGTGTCCATGGGTCTCTGTTTGTTTGTCATATTTGTTTGTTGCTTTCAGTTTTATATCTGACATATGAGTGAAATCATATGGTTTTCAAATTTTTCTGATTTATTTGGCTTAGCAAAATTGTCTCAAGATCCATCCATGTTGTCGCAAATAGCAGTATTTCATCTTTTGTTATGGTTGAGTAATATTCCATTGTATATATGTACCCATCTTCTTTATCCAATTTTCTATCTTAGGATAGTTTGGTTGCTTCCATGTCCTGGCCACCATGAATAATGCTACTATAAACATCAGGGTGCATATATCTTCGTGGATAAATTTTTTCAGTTTTTTGGGTAAATACCCACAGAAGAAGGATTGTTTGGTCATACTATAATACTATTCTTAGTTTTTTGAGGAACATTCATACTACTTCCCATAGTGGCTGTACCAATTTCCATTCCCACTAGCAGAGTACGAGGGTTCCTTTTTTCCCCCACCTCTCCAACACTTATTACTTGTCCTGTTGTTGACAGCCATTCTAACAGTTGTATCTCACTGTGGTTTTGACTTGCAATTCCCTAAAAGATAGTGAAGTTCAGCATCTTTTCATATGTCTGTTGGCCATCTGTATATCTTCTTGGAAGAAGTGTCTGTTTAAGTCCTCTGCCCATTTTTTAATTGGATTTGTTGTTGTTGTTGTTGTTAGTACAGCTTTTACTGAACACTTGCTATAAGTCAGGAACTATTCTAGGAGCTGAGAATTTAGCACTGAGCAAAATCTCTGCCCTAATGAAACATACATTTCAGTCATTCCTCATCCATGTAAAATATAAAATACATGAACTAAATAAATTTAAGCAGCAAGGCTACTTCTGCTGCAATACAAGGGTTTTGTTTTGTTTTGTTTTTTTAACCAAAATATCCACACACAAAAGTAAAAAGAAATATTCTAATTGATCTAAATATAGAATATATTTTATTCTTAATCTCCAGGCCATATTTTACAATATACCAAATAACTGCCATCATATAAAAACTGCTCTTAAATTTGAAGCATTATGATTTGTGTATGTGTTGGCATGGAATAGAATTCTCGTCCCATACTGTTCTCCCCTCCCATACCCCAAGGAAAATAGAACACATGCTGGAATCTAGCCAATAACAACCACAGTTTTAACAAGGGGAATATCAGTTATTTTAGAAGCATTTCCTGTAATCATTTTTTTAAGGATAAAAAAAGTTTAATTATTTATTTTAGAAACTAAACTGAAGTTCAATTTTAACATGCCAAATGTCTGCCTTAGCAAAGTTTCTTTTAAAATATTTTTATTTAAGGGGGAAAAAAAGGCCTCAGAAACAGGCTGTCCAAAGCACAGTCAACCTAACTATCTAAAAGTTCAATATGGGATGGAGGGGAAAGGAAGGAGGAATGGGGAGGAAAAAAGAAACGAAGGTATATGAGTGAAGATCCACAGTTATCAGGATTAATAACCTAGAAGTTTACCTACTCAATAAATATTAAGGGCCATTGTTCAGAATACTGTATAGCAAAGCAGCAGGTAAATATCTATGTAAAACTGACCAAAACGCTACTCAACTCCAGAGCAAGGGTTCCCAAACCTGGGGTACCCTCAAAAAAATGCAAAGTTCAAAGCCCAAGTACTGCAAATACTAGGTCTGGGATAGGATCTGGCAATCTTTATTTTGTTAATGATGCTGATGCACAGATATGGTTAGGAATAAATTTCCAATTTATTATTGGAAATAGTTTTACTGCATTTCCTTTTTAAATATCAGAATACTTATAATAATGGATAACTTTTTGCTATGGGCTTTTCATTAATCTTCATGCCCATTCTAAAATAGGAACTATTGTTATACCTATTTTTTTAATTTAATTTATTTTTTATTATGCTGACACTGGTTAATGAAATCTGGTAAGTTTCAGCTGTACACTTTAACAGTGAGGCATATATATGTTTACACTGTGTGTTCACCTCCCATAGTTAGATTTCTTTCTGTTACCACATATTCAACCCCCTTTACCCCATCTACCTATCCCCTCTCCCCTCCCTACTAAACTCTGGTAACCACTAGTCTATTGCCCACAACCATAAATATTTGTTTGTCCTGTTCATTTGTTACTTTTAGGTTTATATCCCACATATAAGTGATATCATGTGATTTTCAACATTTTCTGTCTGGCTTATTTCACTTAGCATGACTATTTAGAGGTCCATCCATGTTGTTGCAAATGGCAGTATTTCATCTCTTCTTATGACTGAGTAATATTTCATTGTATATATGTACCACATATTATGCCTATTTTTAAATGGAAAAACTTGAGGCATGAAGAAGTCAAATAACTTGACTGATGTTACACAGCTTTTAAACCAAGCACCTGGGATTTTAACCCAAGTCTTATCTACCCCATAGTTTCTTAGCACTCTGATCTGGTGAACTTTAGCAAGCTAAGTCTCTTCTCCATTCTCTAGTCTAAGGATGTCATAAGACTACTCGTTTTAATACATCATAGTCATTAAAGTTTTTAATACAGAACTTAAATCCCAAAATTCAGCAATAAATTCTGTAATTAAGAGAATGTTGTAAAATCCATATATAAAGTACAGCCTATTTAGAGCACTGGGAAGGTATTTGGTCGTGTCTGCAGCTATTTTAATTGCCTTCCATTCCAACCTAAGTCAGCAAAATGTATGCTTCTGCTCTTAGAGAACATATGCTCCTTCAGCACCAGATCTTTATCTAGAAAGAAGCTGGACACAGTAAAGTGCGGCCATTAGGAACTACTGCCAAGGGCTGCACATCTTTTCATAATGTCATGCTTTTGTTTGAGTTACTCCTGCCTAGACTGCACCACCCTACTACTCTGATGTGCCAATTATTCATCCTTTGAGGTCCAGCCCAAATACCACCACCTTCATGACACCTCTGTAATTTTCGATGCTTCGCCTATCACATATGGCAAAATGACACTTATTTCAGGAATACGTATGCTTTACCTTGACTGACTCTGCAACCTCCTCATCTTGTAGTCTCATATAGCCTGAGTTCTCTTTGGTTCTTCCCCATCTCCCTGAAAGCACGTCCGCAGGCTTCGTCTTAGGGTCCTTTCTACATAACCACTAGAATATACATGGTGTGTATAATGGCTTCATCTCGACCCTCCTCATACATCACACAAACCTTTCCAATAACTTCAACCACGTTGCCCGGCCCAGCTACCAGGGTGTTCTGATGACTCCCATCCAGCAATCCAGTAAGTCACCCATTCATTTATCCAATATTTATCAGTATCTACTTTATGTCAAGTATGCACCATGCTGTCTCCAGGCCAGACCTCTCTCTCAACTACTCTAGACACCCATGCCATTCATGCTCTAACCCCATACTGCATCCATTCTAAGAAGTGTATTTCTTCACCTTTTCACACAGGTAATACTGAGATGTGTCATAAAAAACGTGGCCTCTTAAAAATACTTGGCAATGTTTTCCTAAATATTTTTTACACTTTACTTTACTTTAACAGTGGCTTGTACTAACAACAGCATCTTACAGTCAACTGCAGATTATTAGTGTATTTCCTTCCCATTGTTCTATAGTAGTGCTGTCCGATATAACTTTCTTCAGTGATGGAAATGTTCCATATTTGTATTGTTCAATACAGTAACTATTAGCCACATGTACCTTGAAATGTGGCTAGTATAACAAAATAACTGGATTTTTAATTTTATTTAATTTTAATTCATGAGATTTATCTATATGACTACCAACTTCTTTGTTCATCATTCTTTCTGGCATCTCAGTTTTTCCTAGAATCATGCTCTTCATAAGTATATTCTTTAAGAAGTTTCTTGGTAAAATTCTGCTGATAAGTTTACATATTTTTGGAAAGTTGTATTTTGCCTTTTTCTTCAATTACAGTTTTGTTGGTATACAATCGACAGTATTTTCTTTCAGCATTTTGAAGCTATTTTTCCAACTTCCATTACTGCTATTGAAAAAATTAGCTGTCAGTCCATTATTCCCTTGAGAAACAACCTATCTTTTCTTTCTGGGATTCTTATGATCATCTTTTTAATTTTGATGGATTGAAATTTTCTCATCTCTAGATGTGGATCTCTTTTTATTTACCCTTCTTGGTATATGTTGTGCTTCTTTTATCTGTCCATAAATTAATTGAGTTTAAGGAACACTGGTTATTTATATCCTTCATAAACTCTCTCTGGAAATTATTAATTCAGTGGATCTTCAAATATTACTTCCCTCCATTGGTTCTATTATCTTTCTGGGACTCTAAAGAGATCTCATGTTTCCATGTTACATTCTGGTTAATTTCTTCAAACTTTTTCCTAGTTCGTTAATTGGTTCTTCGGATGTTTCTAATCTAATTTATTAAATTTTTATTTCAACACTTCATTTTTTTCCTTGGGTTTTGTTTTTGTTAGTTTGTTTGTTTTTTCCCAAATCTGCCCTGGTCAATATATTTAAGCAAGAAACATACCTAGATTTATGTTGCCCTTGTACACAATCTTTTTCCCTTCTGTTTATTTGAGACATAATTGACATATAACATTGTATTAGTATAAGGTATACAACAGAATTTGATATATGTACTATATATTGAGAAATGATCACCATAAGTTTAGTTAACATCGATTACCTCCAATAAAATTTTTTTCTTGTGATGAGAATTTTTAAGGTCTACTCTCTTATCGGCTTTCAATTGTACAATATAGTACTGTTAACAATAGTCACACCAAACTGAACATTATGTCCCAGAACTAATTTATCTCATAACTGGAAGTTTGTACCTTAACCACCTTCGCCCATTTCCCCTACTCCCAAAACCCCTGCTACTGGCAACCACCAATCTGTTCTCTGGTTCCAAGAGTTTAGTAATGTTTTTTTCAGATTCCACAAATAAGTGAAACCATACAGTATAGTTTTTCTCTGTCTCACTTATTTCACTTAGCATAATGTCCTCAAGATATATTCACATGTTGCAAACAGTAGGATATCCTTCTTTTTCATGACTGAATAATATATTTGGTCAATTTTTATCTCACGCTATTTGTACTTACTTGTGATTACATATTTTTTTTTCTTAAAACATTTCAAATATAGTTGCTTTATATTCTGTATCAGATCACTTTAATACCTAAAGCCCTCAGGGGGTTCTAAATCTGTTGTTTTCTATTTGTATCTGGTGACTCTTACTCCTGGTGGCTACTTTTCTAGTAGGATGGGAGATCTGTAATTCTGAACTCACATTTGTTTGATCTTAGAAGAATCCTAAGGTCTAAGGTAGAGATGCCTTCCTCAGAAAGTATTTGCGTTTGCTTCTTCCCAAATCCAAGAGTTCCTATCTACCGGGAGCCACTTTAACTCCTTTTACAGGTCCTAGTAGAATGCAGGCTCTTCTACCATGCCACTGACTCAAGGCTTAGTCTGCAACCACAGTGGTAATATCCGCATTTGCTCTGGAGGCAACCTATCTTGCGTTTGTTTACATGCAGACCTCCCAGCTCTGATGGTTGGTTACTATGACTGCAGTAAAAGACTTTGGAGATGTCTTAGACCATAATCCCAAAAGTACACTCAAAAATGCTTTAACCAGAACACAGTGCTTTAGTGAGGGAAGTGTGTTATAGTACCCAGTCCACCATACTGCTAGAAACCTGTCTTGAACTAATCATATCCCCTCAAAACCCACTTTTCTTCTTTGGTTCCATGTTTTGAAGGCCACCATGCACTCTCACCCAAATCTGATACCCTATATTGCAAGAGCCAGGTATACTTCTCTTTCCTCCACCATCTCATGTGCAACTAGGCAACAAGACCCGACTTCTTGCTTAATCAAAAGTGGGTTACAGTTATGTTTCTGGTCAATGTGGCATCTAGCAGTTTAATTTTAATTATCAAGCACAAGTAAGAAAAATAATGATGCAGAATGAAAACCAGAAATCAAGTATCCCTGCCAAAAGAAGGTGCTTTATATGAAGAAAGTTTCAAATACAGGGAAGTGGAAGGAGAACTGAGTTTTACAAGGATCTCAGAACTGTAACTCTGCCTGTCAGAACCATAATCACATTTTCAATGAGAAGCTTAATTTTAGTCCACAATAAAATTATGGCATAATAAGTTATGAATCTAAATTTTATTAGTTTTATAGTTTTGCTTGAATTTACTGTATAAATTTGGCATTGTTTTATACTTATGTAAGAACTAGAAGCATAAGGAGTTTATATTACATAGTTTTATGTTCAGGCATATTTAAGCTATTTCATAATAAAAATATTTACGTCAGTACTGGGGATTTATGAGAATTTTTTTCTTTAAATAAAGAGGTCCATAAATTACTAATATTTAAGGAACACTGGTCTTTACATATTTTGCCACTTTTGACACATTCATCATTCTCTTCATAAATGAATAGAGAAATGGAATATAACAACACAAGCAAGAAATAATTTACTAAACTCCAAAGTCTCCCCAATTCTCCAGTTCTCCAGCTGTTTGAATTAACTTGATACTGATGAATCTTTTAAGGTAGCATGCTCTGTTTCTTTACTCTAATAGTGGTGGTTTCTAACAAGACGACTAGCAACACTGCTCTACTCAGTTCCTACCATCACCCACTTCTACTAGAATTTATAAATTAGTACAAATGTACCTGGCAACAGGACAACAAATGAAATGTGTCAAACAAAGCATAGTCTTTGCCTTAAGGAAGTCCATTTCCTGGTTGGGTTTCAATGACCAGGAACTTGGGTAAGAGCAGCATTGTTGTTCTGAATGATTACAGGAAACTCTCAATCACTTCCTTTTAACTTCTATATTCTTATTCTCTGTGGTCTGATGGACTGTAGTTTCTACAAGCCCTACACATTTTGTTTCACAAATCCCCCTAACAAGATAAAACTTTTTCCAACATATTGACTTATGTGTCAGCATCTTTAATTTCTCTTCCCATGGGATCTAACTAAATCAGAACGAGAACAGAAGTCACGGCATAATCATGCAATCACTCATCAGAGGAGCACACTGGAGCCCAGGACATTGAAAAGGCTTCCTTAGGGCCATGTGGCTGATAGGTAGAGCCCAGAACCTGCTTCTACCCAGTCCAGCCACCCAATCCAACCCTGTGACTCATCTGACTCATTTTAAATCATAACTTGTTTGAACTAGGACTTCAAATTAATGACTTTGGTCATCATTAAACATTTTTTTAAGTCAAGTAATTTCATAGTTTGCTAATAACAACTTGAAAATATCCACACTGTTCAAAACACAATCTCATGTTTCAATGAAAGTCTAATAAAAGTATCTCAAATTCTAAAACCTAATTCCAAGATTCTTATTTGAAAGTGTTTTTTGTTGCTTTTTAATCAGTACATAACGGGGTGGGAGGGGAGATGAGATTACCTTTTTCTAAAGAAAAAAAAAGAACATTTTATGCATAGTTTTAAAATAATATAGTGACCACATGTAACCCTAATTTAACAATTATCAAATTCAGATCTGGGGTAAGGCACAAGAATATGCATTTTTAAAAATTTTATTAGCTTCAAGTATACAGTACATTGGTTAGACATTTATATAGTTTATAAAATGACACCCCTGGTTGCTCTTTCTCCCCTCTGGCTCTCCACTTGCCATTACATTACTGCTGACTGCAAGGAAAATACATTTTTAACAAGTATAAGTGACTATAATGCCGATGGTCTGAAGGACATCTATTGGGAAATACCAATCTATTCGATTTTTTACAAATTAAACTGGCTTCAGTACTATTTCTACCTAGCCAGGAAAATAAAACAAATAAGGGAAGAAGAATAAGAGAGAAGCCAAAGACACACTATGCAGACATATGAGAAGACAGACATGGTGTTACCCTTTAGGCAGGTGGAAAAGTGGCTTTCATGGGATAACATGGCAAAACTCTGGCCTAATAAACTATGCTGAGAGCTACTGCTAAGGATTTTTAAAAACAACTCAAAGCAGAAATGGCACTATCATCCTAAGGACAGGTGAAATCAAAGACCTGCACAGGGTTTGGCATATTCCAGGCCCTCAGGAAATGTTTGTTTAATTAAGAAGCAACTCCAGCTCTAGCTGGATAGCTATTTAACTACAAAAGTGAAATAGTAATTAATACAATCATATCTTATTTTCCCCCTGTATTTGTTTCCTCAGGGCATCTATGATAGCTGAATTGGAAATGGAACCATAAGTATCATAATAATATTTGTTGGAAAGCTCATCCTATATTTTTGTAATTCATAAATTAATGGATATGGTTTCTCAAGACTTTTTCAAAAAAAATCTGAACTTTTAAAATTATATATATTATCAAGCTAAAACAAGTAACACTGGCAAGCAAAACCTTGTACTTAGAAAGGAAAAATGGGGGGGGAATGGAAGGAAAGGAGGAATAAGCAAGGGAAAACTATCAAGAGTACAGAAGTCAGAAATTAAAATGTACCTAAAAAAACAAATTGCTACTTCATGGTCCACAGACACTGGAATATATCATTCTTAACAAAAGGGAGAATAAAAATCTCCAATAGACTTGTTCAGAAAAAAATTATCAGAGCTCTGAAGACACTGTGGAAGAGGTCTCCCTGGGCTTGATTCATTCATTCATTCATTCACTCATTCATTTCTTTTCACTTCTTTCATTTTGGAATAACATTTAGCAGTGTTTATTTTATTCATTTCATCCGAAAGAAAATACTGAAGTTATATTAGGAAAAACAATTTTTATTTACAAATTAATGTCTGCTGTGAAGCTGAGTGCACAGTTTTTTTTTACAGAAGAGGCAAAGTATTATGGAAAGTTCATGGGCTTTGGAGTCTGAGAGAAATGGCTTCAAATCCTGACTGCACTATTTATCTGCATGACCTTGAGACTCATCATTTAACTTTCTGAATCCATTTCCTCCTCTATATAATGAGAAACATACATCTACCTTCTGGATGAAGTGGAGTTAGGGACAAAGTGTCCTAGCACAGTGCCTGGCACACAGCGAGTGGCCATTTTTATTGTTATTTCACACCTGTTACATTTGCCCAAGGGCTCCACAATTTTTTGTTGAGGCAGTACAGTCTAAAGGAAGTCTTCCCCAGACTATCAAACACCCTGTTCCAAGCTACAAAGGGCTCTCCAATGAAAGCACTCCTCAAATGATCATTTAACATCAGCAGGTTTGTTAAAGCTGTGAGCCCACAAGTCCTCGAGAACTGTGTTCTCTTCTCTCCCGAGTACAGAGGAAATGCAAACTGCTCTCCTCAGGCTTTCTCAAAGGACCATCCACCCTGGAACACTGCCCCGTCTTACCACTTTAGCTATAGTGAAAAAGCCAAAGAAATGACCCCCAAATGTTCACCCCTGTAACAAACCAATCCCACACTTGAATAGTTAGGGGGAGCGCAGAAGGAGCAAATGTGAGAAGCAGGCTTGTACATTTGCTCCACCACCTCCATCCCCGCCTGCGAGCACACAACTGCTCTGATGCATGAATTCTCTTGAAATCTGGACCAGGCCAGGATATGCCAAGAAACAACACAGGGTCAGTGAAGAAAGAGGCTACTGGTTCCTACCAAATTGGGTAAGGGCTACTTGCTCCAAAGCCCATTTCCAAGGGAATCTTATCTGTCATTAAAATAGATGGATAACACCAGGGACAAGGGCACTGACTCCAGCACCAGGTTGCCTGGGTTCAAAACCTCCTTCCTTCCCATCTCAAACTCTGACATGTCATGCAAATGGGACATGATGACAGCACCAAACTTTTAGGGCTACTGTGAGAACTGAATGGGTTATATATGTAAAAATGACTCCGTTAGCTATTATTACTATGAAAGAATCACACCCAATTCTCATTGATGAGGCAGAGGGTCAGAGGACACAGTCTCTCAGAAAAAGACTGCTGCAGCCCTAAGAGGCTACACCCAAACTAAAGTTCCATATATCGAATCGTATTTTAGACACATTAGAAAGTCAATCTGGGTTTGTCTCAAGCAGTGGCTCTAAGCCAGGGTGGCACCAGGAGCATCTGGGAAGCTTTTCCAAAAGGTACATGCCTGGGCAATAGGTCTGGTTTGGAGCCCAGAATGTGTATTTTGACAAAACAAAGTCAATCTAATGCTCACCTGGAGGTGAAAAACATTGGCTAAAAGCCAGTCCCAACTCTACAAGACCAGCCTTTTATTGACAGTGTGGGGATAGTTCTGGGGTGTCACAAAGGTACCACTACTCACAAAAATGCCTGCTGCTGCCTGAAACACTCCTTAGCAGGAGGCTTTCCACTGCACAAATGAGAAATACATTTTAAATTAAAAAAGAAACTAACACTGGTTGAGCATCTATAATGTATCAGTGTATCAGGCCACATATACATACGTGTGTGTGTGTGTATGTGTGTGTATACATATATATACATATGTATATATATATATGTATGTATATATAAATGTGTGTCTATGTGTGTGTGTGTACACACACATATCCTGTTCCTTATGTTCACCCTGTGGCATAGTTACTGTGCAAAGGAGAAAACTGAGGAGTACAGAGGTACCACAGAGGAGCCAAGAACCCACCCCAGGTGAGTCTGCCCACTGCACCACACTGCCTCCTGGCCTACCACCTGCATTCAGGAGCCCAAGGCTCTAAATCAAGGACAGTGTAAACCCGGACTGCAGGAGGAGCTCCATGCGGACACCATATCCCACCCCCAGGTGTTCTCAGGTTTTACTGAACCAGGAATAAATTGAAGTTTAAAGATGTAGGAAGGGGTCTTCCACTCACCGCTCATTTCTTCCTCTGGAAGATGTAGGACAAATCTCAAATTCACTAGCCTTATTGCTACATCTATGCAACAGAAATGTATTAGGCTTAAGTCTCAGTCCCTCTGCCTCCCCCTCCCCCTTCACCTTCCACCTCTTCTTCTCTCCTTCTTATTGACAAAAAAAAAGGATCAATGAATTAATGAAAATAGTCAGATAAAAGTGAAGAAAATAATCTGATCTACCTCAAAAACCCACTTAACTATGAAGCTCAAATAAGATCACAATATCCACAGTAATATTAGCTAACATTCATTGAACTGAATCAGTGTCAAGAATATTATCTCCCAACAACCCCCACCATTCTATTTCTCAAATGAAAAAACTGAGATAGCAAAGATCAAAATAACTTGTCCAGAGACCCACCGTTTGTGAATGGGAATTCAAACCCAGAATAAAATCTAGCCTTTTCAACTCTTAAGTCTAGTATGTTATTTTGCCTAGAAAATCACCATGAAATCTGTTAAGTCTTATAGAGATATTATTTTCCCTGTCATTAGGAAACTTCCATGAGCCATTCCATACCTCAAAGCTACAGAAAATGTAAAGGGATGTGGATAATCTATAAACTGGAATAAATAAGAGAAGCTTGTAAATCTACTTTCAGCTTAATGAAGAGAAAACAATTAGAAGTATCCCAAAACATGAAGACAATCAAGTAATAAAATTAAGAAGAAAAGAATAGACTTAGGGGCAAAAAAAAAAAAAAAAATCACAGGATGCTCCTTTGTGGGTGCTAGAGAAATAATGCTATTCACTGGAAAACTGCAAAGATAAAAAAGCAAGGACCAGAAGGTGATTCAGATAACTGTAAGACAATGATTCAGAGACCAAGGCAAGCTTGCTATGAAGAACTCTGGGCCTGGCAGGTGCTACCAGCCTGGAGCAGGACAAAGGCCTGAGGTAACCAGGCACGCCAGCAGAGGAAATGACCAAGCCTTGCAGCTTACGCAATTAGTCTGAACCATAGGGACACCAGGCTAACTCCCATTTCTCCTCCCACAAAAGTTAGTACATTACCAGACATCTCAACAGAAGAGATAATTTTTTAAATACTAGAGAAACCAGACAATTTATCCCCCCACACTGCACCCTAGTTAGCAATTACGATGCCAGAAGAGAGGTCAGGAAGCTAACCTACACAGCAGAAATCACTGGCAGTCAGGAGACCAGATTCCAGATGGGACCCCACTAAGGCCCTGGCTGTGCCCCCTAGGCAAATCCCCCAGCAGTTCTGGCCATCGGCAGCCAAGTGAAGAGCAGACAGGGTGACCTCTAAGAGTAAAGTTCTGCCCACTCATCCCCTTCTCAGGTTACCTTGGTCTCCCTCTTACCTCCCACGGACTGCTGCGAGCTCTCTAGTGTGCTTCTAACCCAAAGAATGGGAGGAAGGAAGAAGAAACTGAAGATGCTTCCTGTAAGAATTAAAAATCCAAAAAATAAACAAAACAAAGGGAGCTGATAAAAATGACATCTACCATTTACTGAGCCATCACTATGTGCCAGGCATGTACTAGCTCATTTACTCCTCACACCAACCCTCTCAGGAAGGTAAGTTAAAGAACGTGTTCAGGGGACACAGCTTGTGATTAAGCTGGGATGTGAACCTGGCCCTCAGAGCCTGAGCTCTTAATCGCAGCATGCACAGCATTAACTTCAGGGGTGGGACTATCTAGCTAATTATATGACACTTCTTTGCTCTTTGGCTGAAATTCTATCAACTCCAACTGACAACACGTATTACAGAAGGCTGCTGGTTTCCCTGGGGCAGAGGAGCTGACAAATTTAGAACTACAATCTGGCAAATATACTGCTTGAGTGGAACCATGCCCTTGACAAAATCTTTCTCCATGAGCAAAGAAAGGCTGTAAGTCTTTCAAGAGGACAGCATTCCAAGGGACTGCTGACAATGAGGACCCCACCCAGTGACCTCATTTACTCAGGGGCTCTATGAGGGGCTCCAAGTCAGGCAGGGCATTAGAGAACCCAGAGGTAGAATCTGCACCCCTATATCCCGGTTTCCTGTTCTTTCAACTCTAAAGACAAGATCCATGTCTTATCCCATATATTTTCTCCTGTATCGTTTATTATAAAAACATCCAAACACACTAAAAAAGTAGAAAGAACGAATCCCCATACAGCCATCATTCACCTTCTACAATTACCGACTCACTACCAATTTTGTTTTATCTCCACCCCTACCTAGTTCCCACCACACTCCCTTGTAAGTAAGTGTTTAAACCACAATCTCAATCTCTGAATGCACAACTGATTTTGAATGTACACACAAAATACAATCAGTAGTTTAGGACTACAAATTTCCAAGACACTGATACAGGGCACAAGAAAAGGCTCCTTTAATTTAGAGATAATCTCAAGACACATAATTTCACTTTATCTAATTAAGAGAACACAATACTTTCTCTTTGTATCAGACAGAGTAAACTCAATTAAGTGCTTAATAGATAATTTTTGTGATGATAAATCCCTTTTAAAAAACTAACCAGGAAGGGGAAAAATGAATAAATCAAATGTTAAAAATAATAAAAATAAAAATAAAAATAAAATAAAAGTAAAAAAATAAAAAATAAACCAAAACAAACTATAGTTTATAGATTGCCTAAAAAGGTGAAATAGCATTTCTCCTTAAATGTTATCCTTTAAAGAACTAAAACAGCTATTTTGTTCTCTGGATTTGAAATCCTATATCACACTAGCTTTAACACAGGCACAAAGAGTAAATTCCAGATGTTTACAGAACCAGCAGAAGGTTATAACTTAGAAGTTGATTCTTTTTACTTGGGAATATTACTAAGTGATCCCTTAAAACATGGCTATTTTTCAGAGGACTAGATTAAATCTGAGTGTTTAGGTACACATCACAGTTAATACAATGCCCACCTTTTTGGATCTTTCATTTTTAGGGCTGCAGCAGTCTTTTTTGAAGAGTACTATCAGATTTTCACTTTCCTTTTTAAGTGTTATTTTATAAAGGATTTTAAGTAGGTTATATTAGTATTCTACATAGGTCCCATCTGCAAATTTTCATTATCAGAGTAATAAGCCACTTCCTTAAACCTTCCCTCACAAAAATATCAATTATTTTATATTTTATTTGAACACTGGAGATGTCTGCAATACACCCATGCAGAGGAAAACAATTTGAGCTTTAGAACCCCAAGTGTACAATCTTTAGCTGTGTAACTTTCAGCAAGTCACTTACCTGTTTCCCCATTGTACACTAGGACCATATTAACACTGTTAAAATACAAGCAAGGATCCAGCGCCACCCCACTCATCACTGTGAAGGGCTTTGAGTTGGTCCAACCAAAGTGAGACTCAACACATTTAAACAACAATTGGGAAAACTCTTTTCCTAAATGTGAACAAAGATACACATCATCATTCTGGAAGCTATTGGCAGCCATTTTTCCACCTTGAAGAGAAACACACTGAAAAAAACATTGGCAGGTCATCACCAAAGCAGTGCTTTTCAATAACCTCTAACAGTCTATAACGAGGTCAGAATAGAAATTAAGAATAAGTATGTTTAGAAACATAGCAATATAACAATAATTTACAGCTCTTAAAATTAGTAATTAAAAATCTTTAGTTTATATTTGTCTTTTAAATTTCACTTTTATAGTAATTCATTTGCATTGTATTTTATAGAAGTCTTGGTCTACGATGATTTAGAAATTTATAAAAGGTCCTTTCCTCAGACAGCTTGAGAAGCACTGGCCTAAAGACCTGAGAAGCGGAATTCAGCCCTGAGCAAACGATACCTAAGCCTGACTCTTAATCTCTACTTTTTAGTTAGGTGAGCCAACAGATATCCTTTGTTGCTTAAGCCTGTTTGAGTTGAATTTTCTGCCATTTACAAGAAAAACTATTCTACCTGATACAAGGAATTAACTACCAGACCAAAGTAAGGTAAGGGAAAGAATAAAGACGGAGGTAAGGTATAGAGCAGGCAAAGCAAGAATTCCAATCATTATATAAAACTCTATATGAAACTGAAAAAATATCCATTCAAAGATGTATAATCAGATAAAAGTTTTTCACAGCCTTGCAATTAAATGGCCACCTTGACTGATTTCCTTCCTTTAAACAATGAACCCATGCGAACATTTGTCTCACCCATTTCAACAACTGCCAATTTTGAGCCAAATGAATTCTCTTCAAGCAAATGTCATACAGTGGGTAATGATTTCAGTTTCCTAAACCATTGTCACAGCTTTGCATACTGAAGCTTCCAAAAAGGAGCTGGAAAAATGACAACTTTGAGATAGGAAAGAAACATGAGTTATTTTAAAGCACCAGCCTGTGATAGGGCAAAATCTTTCTTCTAAAGTGCCTCCATCTAACATTTTTCCAAACTGTAACCACTTCAACGGCTGGCTTTCACTGTACTTATGCTAAAATTTAGTTAACTTATTTTTATAGTATTTTGCCAGGGTGAAAAGCCAAAAAATAAACAGGGGAAGAAAAGGAAAAAAAATTACTATGGGTTTTTTAAAAAGTAAAGAGAAAAGTTATAAATGGGAGGGATTAGAAATGAAGAATGAACTTGGTTAAGAAAATTTTTCATTAGTTTTATTTGTTTTATTAATATAAAACAATCTTAAAACAAAATGAGGTTACTCTAAGTTAAATGTCCATGTATAACAGACGGGGTGAGTAGCCACTGCGGGGAAATACCCACCCTACATAATCGGTTCAAGGCCAGGAACTCCCAGATCCCTTAACAATACAGTATATTACAGTGAGGGAAGCAATGAGTTCGGGTAATGCCAGAGCCCCCTCCGAAGGTTCCTTAACTGTGCGGTACAGGAACATTTTCCCCAAGAGTCTGAGATTTAGAAACTTTCTATTTCTTTTCTTAATTTTATAATGATTTTTAAATTGATATATAATAATAAAGCATATCCTAGGCCATCCAGATGCCAACCTTACGACAGTCATGTAATCTCAATTCCTGGTCCACGGCCTGGGGATTGGGGACCCATGATGTAATCTCAATTCCTACATCTGCATTTATAAGCACACTGGTACCAAGGTAACTTCAAATGAGAGCATTTAACTCTAGTGATTCTCAAGCTGTGGTACCCCAGACATGGTCTCAGAGGTAGCATCATCTCAAGTTTGAAAAACTTCAGGCTAGTTAACTGTATCATATCCATTTGGAAGTAAGAACAAGTAAACTACATTACTTAACTGACGCCCTGAGAAGCATACATCATTTCCATAATATTCTTAACAAAAATGCACAGCCTTCTTTTGCCACGAGGATACCACCAACAAGCTCAAATTGAGGGGCATCCTACAAAATAACTGGCCAGTATTCTTCAGAATGCCAAGATCATGAAAGACAAAGAAAGAGTGACGCATTGTTCCATATTAAGAAGACAACCGGATGCAACATGTAGTCCTGGATTGGATCCTAGACCAGAAAAAAGAACATTAATGGGACATTAACAGGCAAAATTTGAACAAGGTCTCCAGATGACAGTAATAAATCAATGTTTATTTCCTGATTTTGGTGACTGTACAGTGATTATGTAAGATTATCTGGTTGAAGAATGTAAGGAAATTCTTTGTACTATTTTTGCTACTTTTTTTAAAGCCCGAAATTATTTAAAAAGTTAAGAACAATAAAATTTTTAAAACAGACAAAGAAACTCAAACAGCAAAGAACCTCTTCACTATCTGTTAATGTCCAGTCAGCTAAAGCGCACGGTGCGCTCTGCAGAGACACCCCCTGTAGAGACGTAACCAGAATGCGATGACGAGTTTTCACTGGGCTTCCCAGGGAAGTGCCCCTCCAGAACTGGTGTCCAGGCCCCTTCTTAGCTCTAATCTTCACTGACATTAACCATATGGTATTTTAGTTTACATGAGTCTCTTCTGGTTTGGGCTAATCCAGTGTCCAATAACTTTATAGGTATACAGAGAAAAGAGCTGATTTTCCAGTTATCAAAGCTGAGAGCCAGGTACCAGACTACAATGATAAGGAGCTACTCACCCAGTAGGCTCTGCTCAACAACCATCCTGCAAATTTGTAACACCCACAAACTGTTATTGTTCCACTGCTTCCTGCAAAGATGACAGGGAGCTCCAACAAAATAATATATATTCCAGGTACAGTAACCTTGTCAAGTAGGGGATACTGTCAGCAGCAAACTTTGAATCTTGTCCAATAAACAGGATTTGGGAGGAAAGAAGAGCTAAGGGCCAAGAGCCGAACTCATACACAACTAAGCAAGGGTTTAGAAGATTATTTGCTTGAGTTAAGTAAACTTTTTTATAAGGCTCCATGAGGACTTGTATCCGCAGTGACCCAGAATCATCCTTATGAAACATAAATCTATCCATGTCTCTCCCCAACCCAAAACCCTTAAGTAGTTTCTCACTGCATTTAAAATAAAGACCAAAATCCTGGTCATGGCCAGTGTTCCAGCCCCTGCCTCCTGCTCCCGCCCTTCAGCAGCACCCTGCCCTCCTGCACACTACAGTCCCTGAGTTAGCCTACGTCGTCACTTCCAAGGCTTAGAGCAAACCATCATCTCTGTCCAGAATATCTTCCCACCCACCCTCCTCTCTCCGCCACACACATATTTTGGCCTACTAACTTCCACTCAGTAAACACACAGTAAATTGTATACAAACACATAAAATGGGTTCAGAAAAATTAATGTTTCTATGAAAATAAAGTTGAGTTTTTGAAATAATTCAATAAAAGTGAGACACTAAAATAACTGCCACTATATTTTATGTGAGGAAGAAATGGCAAAGGACTAGGAGGCAGATCATAAAAATCTGCAAGAATTCTACGCTCAGTTCACAAATATCTTAAAGGTCTTGAAATACTTCAGAGAAACCCAAATGAAAAACAGGTAGACAGTACATCACAGGTGCAGTTTATGTGCAAAAACCGATGTGGAAACCACTTATCGGGCCCTATATCAGAAATCAGCAAAGAACTATACATCTACATGTTTGAATTTAAAATAAAATGTTTGAGATATGAATATAACATTTACTTTTACATGTCTCCACTTTAACTGACCAGCAGCTGATCATAAAAATCCCAGATAAAAGAGCTTGTACAGTAAAAACAAAATTCTGCACAGAATATTCAATTTATTCTGGTTTCCTGGCTCTGTTACTGAGACATAACTGGTAAGTGATAAAACAGGGACAAAATACAATGTATGGAAAGACTCACACCAATCACAAAAAGCACAAGGAATCCAAAAAGAGATTCTAACCAAAGAAAGAAAATGAAACAATCTGTGAAATTGCAAAGCATATGTTTCTTTCTTAGTAACATATCCACACCCAATTCCTGCAAAGAATGTGCTTTTTAGCAGTTGACAACATTAACCAAATTCAAGCAGAGCTCCTGGGGGACAATTTTCCAGGCAGAGCCCAAAGGTCAAGAAACAAAAGCAGACTCAAAAAAGAAATATATTAAAAGACCTTTATGAGATACTGCAAAACATTTCCTCTTAATATAAATATTTAAAAAGTCATTGATTCTGAGCCATAAATCAAACTAATCAAAAGACATGGGTTTACTTTAATTCTGAATTCACTTTTTCTAGCATATCTACACTGTCCCATAGTTTAAGATTAAAGTTTTAAGTTAGTGTTTGTAAAAATAAGTAAAACAAATGAAAATAATAATAGTGTGTTAAGAGAAATTAACACAGCAAGGCTGTTAATAAAGCATCTGGGTTGACAAAAACTAAAGTTATAGAAAATATATTTTAACGTTTTATTAATACTCCAACTGAAATAATTTGAACACAAATTCATTTTGATCTACAACCAGAGTGTATCCTATCCCCACTTCAGAGTATTTAGCTAAATTAATACAAAATTTCGCTGTCACTTATATTACACAAATGAAATGGAATGGAAATAATATGAAAAAAAGGACATGAGAATAAGTGTAGGAAAGAGAAAATAATTTTCCTTCTACTCTTCTGAATTCCTGGCTGAGATTCCTGTAATAAAAGACAGAGTAATAAGATAAAAACAAACGAGTTTATTAACATGCATACCTCATGCATACATGTGAGATATCCAAGGGAAAATGAGTAACTAAAAGAGATGGCTTAGAATTCAGGCTTAAATATCATCTTAATAAGGAAAGGGAAGGGGGAAAATAAACCTTTTAGGAGAGAGTAAATCATTTTTTTTTTTAGAGAAAGTAAGATTTATTGAAAATATATTTTGGAAGGAGACAGGTGATGCTAAGGAAGGCTATAGTTCTATGGAATTTAGGAGGTGAAAGAATAAAAAAGTATACTCCAAGGGAGAAGTGGGTTCTGAGCAAAGAGGGCTGTAACTAAGAGTAAATGATTTTTAGGAAAGCAAATGAACCCTTAGAAAAATAGGTAAGAGGTTTTTGACAAAATCTGTCTGGGTGTGGTTATCTATTTCTAGTCTCCTCCTACCCTGTAATAAGAGTCAATCTTCCCTGGTTGATGAAACTTCAGGGGGTGGCAGGGAGCATGGTCAATGATAACTGCGTTCCTTTTGGAGGATCTGTCTTCAGGCAGATAAGGGGAGTTCAAGTCTCTGCCTACATTTGTTATTTTTCAAGGTTCTACTGTTCAAAATAATCAGTACATCAAAGTGAAATGTCCTGAACTCCTACAGTCATATTTTGGGTGGCATATTAACTGCTACCCTGCAAATGCCAGGCCTATCAGACAGGGGGGGGGAACACTGGGATGAAGTTCTAAGTCCTGATCTCCAGTTCTGGCTCTGCCCAAAATTAGCGCCATGGCCCTATGGAAGTGGTTCACTTTAACTTTAGGGTCTCCATCTGTGAACTCAAGGAGTCAGCTTATATACACACCACTGATACTATCCATATACTAGGATTCTACTGCCCTAGAACTAAATATACAACTGGCATGGAATGGAAGCTCTTACAGGAAATAAGAAGGGAGCCAAATGTAAGAATCTACCATAGTGAGTAGATCTGGACACTCACTGACTCGGTGGATAGTTATGAAACAAAGGAAAAAATGAGGAGATATGCAGTCCAGAGAGCAACGTCAAGGACTACCAAACTTAAATGACAAAATGCATATACCCACAATATAATGTTTAAAATTTGACATTAAAATAGGTTTTCTTCCTAAATTTGTAATTAAGAAAAAATGTCTCTTTAAAAAAACAAGAACGAAAGGGACTCACAGTGTTTATTTCAAAACTGCTTTAGTGACATCTTTTATCTTCCCTAAAGGAATGTTAAGTTGATAGTTGATTCTCTCTTTTTAAGCGAAAGGTGATAATGAAGTGATTAAGAACACACACTTGAAACTAGGTGGCCTGGGTGCAAGTCCCAGTAATCGGCTGTATATAGCCTTGGGCAAATTTCAGTTTCCAGTTTCCTCATCTATAAAATGAGGATAATATAATCTGAAAACTTCATGTGGTTGTTTAAAGTTAATAGAATATATACACACATACACAAACACACACACAGCACCAAGCAGTGTTCTGGCACACAGAAGAAATAATATGTGTTTGTTAACATTTTATGGTAACTTCACATTTAACTAAAAATAGATGTTCACTAACATACCAAATGAAAAACCATATAAACATCAAGTTCCTAGAAAACCTCATATAAAAATATCAACATTAAACATTTAAAACAAAACAATTCCAAGGACTATATATGTCATATGACAGATTTAGAAACTATATGACAATAGCTTCATTCAACTATTCTCTCAGACTCCAAACTTTTGTCAATCTATCCTATATGTAGCCACTAGATTAAATTTACTAAAACAATGTTAGGTTTAAGTCACTCCATAGAAGAGCCTTTAAATTTAAAGATGTCACACAGTACAGGTTAAACATCAAATCCCAGGATCAAGCTCTATCCCTGCCCAGACTATAATGAGCCTCTAGCACTTTGTACTTCACAGTTCTTACAACAGTTTGTAATTATATATTTGAGTGATTAGTTAATACTTTTCTCATCCACTAGAATGAAAACCCAAGAAGCAGGCCTGTGTTTTATCTACCACTGTCTATCACAGGTCATGGCCTGCTGCAGGTGCTCATTAACTATTTGATGGATGAATGAACCTCATCATCCATCAAGGCTCACAACACCACCTAATATGTATGTCCTTTCACAGTTTGCAAAAGACTCTCATAAATTTTCTTGTCTGAGCCTCACTGTAAGCCTTGGGGGAAGGCAGAACAGAGGAGAAAACCGAGGCCTCAAAATTCAGGGCTACCCAAGGTCACATCCTTAGCAAGTAGCAAAGAACCAAAGTGTTAACTCCTAGTCTGGAGCTCCTTCTAGAACATTCCGCTACCTGAGTTAAATCCAATACAAAATATATAAGCCTTGGTCTTGCCTTGCACTTTCCAGCCTCTACAGTTTTTACTCTTCCTTCCTCCCCACCTAGAACATCCTCCTACCTCTTTTCTCACTTTTCATTCATTAAACAAATATTTATTAAGGACCATGATTAATGGGCAAACCCTCCTCCTCCCTTCAGGGCCCAACACAGTATCACACATGTGCCACTTCTATTGAATGGACATCCATTTATTCACTCAATAAAACTTTTTCACATGGATGGACCTAGAGGTTCTTATGCTGAGTGAAATAAGTCCAACAGAGAAAGATAAATATCATATGATTTCACTTATATGTGGAATCTAAGGAACAAAAAGAACAAACTAATCAAAAACAGACTCACAAATATAGAGGACAATTTGGTGATGGACAGAGGGGAGAGGGGTTGGGGGCCTGGGAGAATGGGGTGAAGGGTTAAAGAAGTACAAATTAGTAGTTAATAGATGGTCACAGGGATGGGGAGCACAGCAGAGGGAATGCAGTTAGCATTAATATGTTGGCTAGGTGTAGGGTCAGGGGAGGGAGGAAATAATTAGGGGGATCATTTTATGAACTATATAGATGTCTAACCAATGTACTGTACACTCGAAACTAATTAAAACAAATTAATTTTAAAAAAACTTTCACTTTCATTGCAGGGATACTTACTTGTTCTTTCAATACAACAATAAGCATCTGCTAAGTTTCATACTGGATGAGGTTCTAATGATAACTGTACAGTTGGGATATTGGGGTCCTAGTAGTCTAAAAAACTACTGAGATTTCTAGAAGAGTATAACAATGTAAATCAACTAGATTTAAAAAGCAATACAACTACTTTCACTCATATAGCCTGAGATGTCCCAAGTACCTTGAGAGGTAAAGCAAACACTAATATACATCAAAATAATATTGATTATATGAAATTACATGTCAATTTAAAAAGGAATATAAAATTTATCCATCGTTATAAAAAAAAAGTGATAGACTCCCAGTCAAGATGGTATTAGTAAGTAGACACTGTGTTCACCTCCTCTCATGATCACATCAAAATTACAACTAAACTACAGAATAACCATCATTGGGAATTGCCTAAGGTCTAATCAAATAGAAGTGTTACAACTAGGGAACATAAAGAAGAAGAAACCTCGAGACTGGTAGGTCCAGCAGAGACATGAAACGGGCTGGTTCCATAAGCAGGTGTGGCAGTTGAGAATCGGGAGGAATATCTTAGCTGCAGAGGTTCCCCTGGAGGAGTAAGGGGTCCTGGCCCCAAACTGGGCTCCCCAGCCTATGGTTCCAGTGCCACTGAAGAAGTCCTCACAACCCCTGGCTGTGAAAACCTGTGGAGATTGTGGCTGAGTACAGCAGAGAGCTAAGGAAGTTACAGACATTCCTCTTAAAGGGCCCACACCTGGACTTACCTGCTGTTGGACTCACGTGCTCTGAGCCCAGCATTGGGACAGCAGCCTGAAAACACCAGAAACATACAGGGAGAAAATGAATTGTCTGGCTTCAGGGAAAAGGTGAGAGGGGCAGCTTTCTTTCAGACAGAAGTGCTGGCAGAATATACTGTTCTTTTGTTGAGCCTACTCCTCCCAGTGTGCAGATATAGGCAGCCATCATATCTAAGCTACATCAACCTGGCTAACAAAGGTTGCCTGGCTCTGGTGATTTTCTGATATGCAGCCCCGTTCAACTTGCAGGTCCACAAAAGCTGCTTCCAGTAGTTTTTCCATACAAATGGCCTATCTTGGCTCATGCTATGGGCTTTCCTAAAATTTCTCAAAGGTTCACAAAACCCAAACAAACAGCATCTGGCCTCAGTGTGCCTGGTGCCTCCTGTTTACCTGCGCCAGGCCCAGCACCAGAAACAGCTAGCCTTGGTTCATGGCTTGGTCTCTCAAGGCACCTCTAAGACCAGATGGCCATCTGCAAATTTCTTCATGACTTGCCAGGTAGCCCTGGGCAGGGCACAGGCTGCGGCTGAACTTGGCCTGTGATGGGGCACCTCTCAGGAGGCCCCAGGGCCAGCACGCTTGGTGGTCAGCTTCTGACAGAGGTGGAGCACCACCTGGGGCGGCATCTGGAGATGCACTCAAAGGACAAGCTGAGCAGGCCGCAGAGCTCTGCTAAAGAGAACCTTACTCCTTAAGGTCATCCCCTCACCAGCTAGTCCTCAAAACCTATTATCCCCAAAATCAATCCCTCCCATTAATGTACAAACAGCAATCAAGGTCAACTACAACACGAGGACACACACAACCCACACAAGGGATACACCTGGAGCACCTAGCTCAGGTGACAAGGAAATTTCGACTGTGCCACTGGGCCCCACAGGACACCTACTGCAATAGGCCATTCTACTGAGACTGAAGAGACATCGGAGCCCTACCTAATACGTAGATACAAACTCAGGGAGGCAATTAAAATGGGGAGACAAAGAAACATACCCCAAATGAAAGAACAGAACTCAGTTTCATAAAAAAGAACTAAACAAAATGTCAAAGATTCTTAAAAGCAGCAAGAGAAAAGCAGTTAGTTACCTACAAAGGAACACCCAGAAGACTGTTGGTTGATTTGTCAACAGAAACTATGCAGGCCAGAAAAGATGAAAAACAAGGGCCTACAACTAAGATTACTCTACCCAGCAAAGCTATCATTTAGAATGAAGGACAGATAAAGAGCATCCTAGACAAGAAAAGGTTAAAGGAGTTCATCAACCCCATATCAGTAATATAAGAAATATTAGAGAGACTTCTTTAAGAAAAAAAAATATATATTTATTAAAAATAGGACCAATAAGATGGCAATAACTATATATCTATCAATAATTACTTAAAATGAAAATGGATTAAATGCTCCAGTAAAAACCATATTTACTAAATGGATAAGAAAACGTGACCTTACATATACTGCCTATAAGAGAGTCACTTTAGATTGAAAGACACACACAAACTCAAAGTAAAAGGATAGAAAAAGATATTTCATGAAAATAGAAATAAATTTAAAAAAAGATCTGAGATAGCAATACTTATACCATACAAAACAGACTTTAAACAAAGGCTATAACAAGATACAAAGAAGAACCCAGTAATCCCACTCCTGGGCATTTATCCAAAGAAACCCAAAACAATACTTTGAAGGAACATGTGCATCCATATGTTCACTGCAGCATTATTTACAATAACCAAGAAATGGAGGCAATCTTGGTGTCCATCAATGGATGAATAAAGAAGAGGTACTACATATAGACAATGGAATATTACTCAGCCATAAACATTTTTAAAAAGAATTAAATCTTGCCATTTGCAACAACATAAATGGACCTAGAGGGTGTTGTGCTGAATGGGGTAACTCAGAGAGAGAAATACAAATGCCATATTCCACTTACATGTGGAATCGAAAGAACAGAATAAACAAGATAAAAACAAAGTCATAGAGAAAATATTTTGAGGGTTATAGGATGAGAGGAGGGTTGTAGAGATGGGTAAAAGGGATTAACAAGCACAAATTGGTAGTTACAAAACAGTCATGGGGATATAAAGTATAGTATAAGGAATATAGTCAATAATATTGTAATAACATGTGATGGGTACTAGACTAATGGGGTGATCACTTAAGCTATATAAATGTCTAATAACTATGTTATACATAGTTACTATATTATAACTAATATAATACTGAAAATCAACTGTAATTGAAATCTTTTTAATTAGAAAAATTAGTTTTTCCTAAAAGTGGTAAGCCAACTATAATTAAAATATTAAAAAATTATTTTAAAAAACAAATAAAAAATGATTCACATTTAATGACATTTTGAAGCAAAGTATCCTTAGGTCTGTGTCATCAAAATGTTTGAGTTTTTTTTTTTAACAGTTTGTATTTTTTTTTTTTAATTTTCTTTATGGTGACATTGGTTAACAAAATCCAATAACAAAATCCAACACTTTAACAGTAAGGTATATCTATATTCACACTCTGTGTTTACCTCCCATAGTTAGATTTCTTTCTGTCACAACGTATTTGACCCCCTTTACCCCGTCTACTTCCCCCATTCCCTTTGGTAACCACTAGTCTATACTCCACGTCCATGAGTCTCTGTTTGTCCTGTTTTTTTTTGTTGCTTTTAGATTTATAACCCACATATAAGTGATATCGTGTGATTTTCAACATTTTCTGTCTGGCTTATTTCGCTTAGCATGACTATCTCGAGGTCCATCCATGTTGTTGCAAATGGCAGTATTTCATCTCTTCTTATGGTTAAGTAATATTCCATTGTATATTTGTACCACAGCTTCTTTAGCCAATCATCTATCGTAGGACACTTTGGTTGCTTCCATGTCCTAGCCACTGTGAATAATGCTGCTATGAACATCGGTGTGCAAATATCCTTTTCAGATATGGGTTTTCAAGTCTTTGGGGTAAATATCCAGTAGAGGGATTGCTGGATCATATGGTAGATCAATTCTTAGTTTTTTGAGGAACCTCCATACTGTTTTACATAGTGGCGGTGCCAATTTGCAATTGTATGAGGGTTCCTAGTTCTCCGTATCCTCTCCAACATTTGTTATTACTTGTCCTGTTGATTATAGCTATTGGGTATGAGATGGTATCTCATTGTGGTCTTGATTTGCATTTCTCTTACAGCTAGCGATGTTGAGCATCTTTCCATATATTTGTTGGCCATTTGTACTTCCTCTAGGGAAAAATGTCTGTTCAAGTCCTATGCCTATTCCTTGACTAGATCGTTTGTGGGGATTTTTGTTGTCACTGAGTCATATGAGTTCTTTGTATATTTTGGATATTAGGCCCTTATCAGAGATGTTGCTTGCAAATATATTTTTCCATTAGGATGGCTTTATCTTGTTGATGATTACTTTTGCTGAGCAGAAGCTTTTTAATTTGATGGAGTCTCATTCCTTTATTTTGGCTTTTACTTTCCTTGTCTTTTAGGTCAAATTCATAAAATCCTCTTTAAGTCCAAGGTCCTTGAGTTTAGTTCCTATGTTTTCTTCTATGCATTTTATTGTTTCAGGTCTTATATACAGGTTCTTAATCCATTTTGAGTTAATTTTGGTATGTGGTGATAGACAACAGTCTAGTTGCATTCTTTTATAGGTGGCTTTCCAGTTTTCCCAGCACCATTTATTAAGAGGCTTTCCTTTATCCACTGTATGTTTTTGGCTTTTTGACAAAAATTATTTGCTCATATAAACATGGTTTACTTCTGGACTTTCGATTTTGTTCCACTGGTCCGTGTCTCTGTTTTGCTGCCAATACCAGGGAGTTTTGATTACTGTCACTTTGTAGTATAATTTAAAGTCTGGCAGAGTGATGCCTCCAGCCTCGTGCTTTTTTCTCAGGATAGCTTTGGCCATTCAGGGTTTTTTGTGCTTCCATACAAATCTCATGATTTTTTGCTCTATTTCTTTAAAAAATGCCGATGGGATTTTGATGAGGATTGCATTAAATCTGTATAATGCTTTAGGTAATAAGGTCATTTTAACTATGTTGATTCTTCCAATCCAAGAACACAGAATATCTTTCCATTTCTTTGTATCTTCTTCGATTTCTTTTAATAGGAGCTTGTAGTTTTCGTTATATAGATTCTTCACATGTTTTGTTAGATTTATTCCTAGGTACTTTATTCTTTTTGTTGCAATTACAAAAGGAATTATTTTTTCCTCTTCTTTTTCTGACGCTTCATTATTAGAGTATAGGAACACTATGGATTTTTGAACGTTGATTGTATATCCAGAGACTTTACTGTATTTGCTTATTGTTTCTAGTTGTGTTCTTGTGGAGTCTTTATGGTTTTCTATATTGAGAATCATGTCATGCACAAATAGTGACAGTTTGACTTCTTCATTTCCTCCAAATGGTTTTTATCAATCAAGTCTATTAAATAGTTAACAGCCCTTCTCAAACTTGTCCGCTCAAAAACACAGACAATTAAAAATAGGAAAAACAGATTCAGGTATCCTGTTTTTCTGAATTACTAAAACCACAATTATAAATACAACAGCAATAAAGCTGCAATAATCATCATGAAATATAGTGTCAATTAAATGTTGGTGTGCAAAATATAATGCAGAATTACTGCCGTGTTAACACTCCCTGAAAATAAATCACCAAGACTTTAAACAAGTGAAAATCAATTATATGAATATTTAACACAGCTGGCTTTACTTAAAACTTTGCATAGCAGACACATACTGGCATCCAAAAGAGCTACAAATGGTTAATAATCCTAAACTATATATGGATTCAGAAGAAAGGAAGATAGCAGCCTGTGAATCTTTCTTACCTGGGAAATGACAATATTTTACAGCCTTGAGGAAACGCATAGAAAACAGTATTCAATAATATGTTAATGTACTACAGGACTTGATAGAAACAATCCCCAATTAATCCTCTTTCTTTCCCACCTAATTTCCAATGCTGACCATAAAAAGCCAATCTCAGATAAGTGGGCAGCTGCAAAAACAAAATACCACTTGGAATGGACAGAAACCTAAGAAATCATTTGTGTGGGCAACAGTTTGAGTCCATGATGAAATTCTTTCCATATAACGCACTATGTCTGTATATCACACTGGACTATCCCTCCTTCGCAGAGACAACTGCTTTCAAACACTGTCATCCCATGGGTCCTGAATAAGCCTAAGTAAACCTGCAAGATGGTGGGGTTGAGCTTGTTTGCTTGCTTGAGGGTCTTAAAAGTAGAGTTAAACTTGTCCAGATATTTTCTTGTATCTTCCAATGGACCAAATGGACCTCCCCACCACCTTTAAGGTCTCCTGAATAATGCTTTTCCCACCCTTGATCATCTATGAGAAAGTGATTTATAAATCCTGCAGAGAAACTATAACCAGCTTCAAGGCCTCATTAGGAAAAGCATCCCTTTGATTAAATCTAAAGCTCTTCTCTTTGTGTAGTTTAATTCCATTTCCTTTTTCCAAACCCTATGAACTCAGTGGAATAGAATAAACCCCTAAAAGAAAAAGCCCCTTTCAACTCACAGAAATAGCCAAATTTGGTCAAATGAATTTTGTGAGTTAATAGAAGATATGTGCTCTTAAATCGGTGCCCCTTTCAAAAGAGGAAGAAAATCAATGATCGAATTTAATTCTATTTATGTTGAAAAAATTCAGAAATAACATGGTCTTGTAGAAACTAAGCATTTAATATCTTCTTTGATTCTGAAATTGTACAGGTCTCTCTGAAAGTTTAAGTTCACACTTTCACCCATATTCAATTCTGGCAGGCGTACAGAGCTTTTTCTAAATGGCTTCACTGGGCACTGGGGAGAGGGATGAGGACACAAATCAAAGCCCTTTTCTTTCACTTTACTTTTTCAGTTGCATTTTTGGGTCTTCTCCTTTACCTTGGTAGACTAGGAAAATGAGAGGAATGAAACTCAAGTCTGTTCATTATACTTTTTTCATAACTTTTGATTTTAAGATGTGTGAAATTGAAATGTTTTTGGATGTAAATTATCCTGTATAATTTCTTCATTTTCTTTATTTAAGCAAGTGAATCCCAGATAAGTTTCCTTTTAGATCAAATGTTTCTACTCTTATGACTAATCTTATATAACCCCAATGCTCCCTTACTCATCCCTCAAGAATTCAGTGTTACTACACTATCCTGTTAGAAGGAAAGGAGCTAAAATTTGCCCGAGAGGGGCTAACGAATGTTAAATACTTCGGCATGAAGTTATCATTACTGGACAGAGTTAAATACCCCCATGAAAGGCAGGGGAGTCTAAGAAGTACCCAATCTCCATTCTATGACTGTTATATAAAGGTTTCCTAAAGGATTTTCCATCTCTAGTATCCTAGTTACTCTGCATCTCTGGGTGAACATGGGTCCTCAGGAAGCCAGTAAAAGACCTATTCATAAGATCAAAAATTGTCTGTACTTAACAGTCTCTACTTTCTCTCCTCCCATTGAGTTCACTCCAGTCAGGCTTTCACTCCTATCATTCTAACAAAATTGCTTTCATCAAGGTTAGCAATGACCTCCATGTTGCCAAAGCCAACGGTAAATCTGAAAACAGAAAACCAGCTCCACCTCATATCTAGAACCTGACACCTTGACCATTTATTACTGCCACCTCTTGTACCCTGGCCCTATCATCACCTTTTGCTCAGATTATTGCAAAGGCTCTACTTCCTCCCTTCATTCTAGTCTCCACAAAACAGAGGGATCCTTCTTAAAACATAAATCACATTATACAATTAATCTGTTCAAAACCCTCTAATGGCTTCCAGCTGTTATGTGTTTGTGTCCCCCGCCCCCACGAATTCAAATAAGGAAGTCTTAATACCCAGCACCTCAGAATATGACCTTTTTTGGAAATAGGATCATTGTAGATGCAATTAGTTGAGGTCATTCAATGACAGATGTCCCTGTAAGAGGAAATTTGGACACAAAGATATGTACACTGGGAGAACATCACATGAAGATGTAGGCTGAGATCTATAAGCCAAGGAACAACAAATATTGTCAGCAAACCACCAAAAGCTAGGAGAAAGATACAGAAAGAGGGCTCTCCCACAGCCATCAGAAGGAACTCTACCTATATCTTGATCATGAACTCCTAATATTCAGACTGTGAAACAATAAATTTCTGTTGTTTAAGCCACCCAGTTTGTGGTACTCTATTATGTCATTCCTAGCAAACTAACACACAATGTCACGCAGAATAAAAGATGAACTCCTCGCAATGGCCAAAAGGCCACGTATGATTGTACCCTGGTTCACACTCTGGCCTCCTTGTTCCCCCAGCACACCAGGGACACTCCTTCTCAGGGCCTCTGCTCTGTCTCTTCCCTCAGCCTGGGCTGTTCTGCCCTAGTGTCTTCAATTCCTGAAGGTATCTGTTCAAATACCTCCACAGAGCCTTCTCTTCCCTCTAACACTCTCTATACCCCTCATCCAGCTTTATTTTTCGCCATCACATGTCACCAGCAGATACTTTAAAAACTTATTGTGGTAGACTAGAAGATGTACTGTTAGGATTCAGTGAACAACTGCAGGTAGATGGCCTCCAGGGCCCAGATCCTCAGGGTGGGCTTCAGTTATACAGAGCTACTTCATCTGCTCCAGGTCACACCCTTCCTGGGGAAGTCAACGCCTGATAACACATACAGTAAATGAGTGAGGTTACCACTCAGCATGGGACACTCTGACAGATATTACTTCTTACTGAGGTTCTTGGCAGGTTGAGGAAGGCCTTGTCAAATCTGTAGTACAGTTCAAACTTCTTCCTCTGTCCAATCCTGTCCCCTTCTGTGCACAGTATTGATCCCAAATAAACAGCTTGTTCCCAAACTCCATTTCAGTGTATGCTTCCAGAGGACCCAACCCTCAGACACTTATCTACTTCCCCCAACTAGAATGGAATCTTACTAAGGGCAGAGACTTTGTTTTAATGTGTGTCCCCAAAGCCTAAAATAGTACTGGCACAAAGCAGAAAATGATTGAATGGAAATATCGGAAAAAAGGAAAGAAGAGAGGGAAGGCAGGAAAGGCACTATCTGGAGACAATCCCACAGATAAAACAAAGCCTCAGTATGTCACTATCTGTCGCACAGCAAAAGGAACACACACTGTTACAACGAAACTGGGTGAGGTTTCTAAAGTACACTTTGCTGTTTGATTTAAAAGAAAAAAAAAAGTGTACCAAGTTTCTAAGATTCACTTATCTTGATAAATCTGACTTTCCCCTCCTCTTAGGATTTTAAATTTTGGAGTCTCAAGTTTACCACCAACAGAGTTTCAGGACCCTAATCTTTAAAGTAGAAAAGATACTTTATAATTACTGTTCAATGTGACATCTTATATGTTACTTCTTCCACTCACAAGAAACTCTGCTCTGCATTTTATCATAGTTAACAAATTATTGCTTTTCTCTACATTGATTGTTTTATTCCAAGCTTCACTCAAAATATTATTATTTTTCTTTCTCAGAGATTTGTCTTTCGCTTTATTGCAAGACTAACTGAATTCACCTCTGGCAAATAATTTAAAATACATTTCCATGCTCTATAGTTGGCTACTCACTCAGACCCAAATAAAGCCGATTCAATCAAGAATATGTGAGGTCTGACTATAAAGTAAGAAAGCTGTCAAGAGGGAAAAGCTGTGTGTGTTTTGTTGATAGAATTTCTTTACATACCATTGAATGATGAAATTCTAAGGGAAAAATGTAAATACATGTTTAACACTAAAAAACAAACAAACAAACAAAAATCACTCCACACTGGAGGTATTAATACTTTACTGGTCTGAACTACTCTAAGACAAGAAATATATAGGACAGAAATGCCATACACAGATGTACCTAAAATATTTTATGACCATAATCTAAATAAAAGAATCTTCCCAGTCAGACCTATCTAATTTCATCAACCTTCTGAAATTACATTTTTCCCTAAAGCAACCTCAGGGCATAAATTCAACAATATAACCTTAATTAAAATATTAAAACCATCCATGAGTAGCAAGGAGTATACTATATTTTCTTAAAGAGTAAAAATTGAACTAAAAATAGTAATGACTATTTTGCCAGCTTAAAAAGCTAGGTCTACATACTGCCAAAAGCCACAATTCTACCAGACTTTTTCCAAGGTAGGATAATAATATGTTATTCATTCACCTTGTATGCACCTAACATCATGGGGTTGTGTGTGTACGCTCACTTTGCAACCACGAGCGTCAGTTCTCTGCTGCCTGAAGGCCATGAAGCAAAATCTAAGACTTTCCAAAGTACAATGTGCACTCCATTACCACTATGCCAACATTGTACAAAATATGAAGATTCTGTGCAATGCTAATGAGACACTAATATCATTGCTGGAGTTCAGCTCTCCATTTTATTTAGATACAAATTACTGCTGACCATAAATAAAGGACCAACATACTATTACTAAAATAACCACAACCTCCTTAGCACTGGCATGATCCCACTGTGTCTTCATAGCAACCTTATCACGTGCTATTCTGCCAATTATTCAGTTGAGAAAACTGAGGCTCAAAGCCATACAACTAGGAAGCAATGAAGCCAGCACAGGAACACTCGTGCTTGTCAGACTCCAAACCCCATGCATCTGACTGCAGTATAAGCTCCTTCAGAAATTATTGCAAATGTAAACAAATATATAAGGTTCACAGAAACAAATAACCTAATTTTATCACAAAAATTCCTGCTTCTGCAAATGCATAGGAGTCATCAATGGGAGAATGCTATCTGGTATGATGTCTTTCATTTAAGATTATTTCGAGTGTTAGCATTCAAGCAACCACAGCACAGATATGAAGTCAGTTTAGGCTATAAACTTCAGCTACAATTTTGTTTGCCAAGGCATGATGATACAAAACAGGATCTCAGGTAAAAGAGGGCAACAACCCTTCGGTTTCTGTAATATTAAAAACAAAACAAAAACCCATGTATATGGTGGAATTTCAGGTAAAATTCTAAAATTTCTTTTTATACTTTATTATATATTATTGTGTTTTCTACTAAAACCTTTACCTTTATTATAACATGAGAAAAGACAATAAGAGTATTTCAATTTGAGAAAAATAACAGGAATAGTACATTGGTACAAATGGGCTATTTTATGTAAAATATACATAAACTAGTGATTCTTAAGTTCAGATTTTGTCTACAGAAGCCATATACAGGAAGGATAAAATTGAATTTAATGACCACATGCTATAAAGTCAGAAGGCTTGGCTGTATGTACCAAACCATCAAGTACTGTTCACATGATCCTGGGTGAGTCACTCAGCTTCTCAGACCCCATTTCCTCACCTGCAAAAAGAGGACTCTGTAATACTACCTATTTAACATGTTTATTTTAAGAAATAAATGAGAAACACATGCATTTATGTACACATGTACACATTCATAAACTGTAAAGTGGCATCTAAGAGTTATTTATTATTAACGATAAAGATTTTTTCATCTAAACTGAAAGAAACAAATAGATAGTACTCTCTCATTTCTGTGACATGAATTTATCTGTTCCTTAAAATTTTAGCTTCTTGTATAAGCCAAATATTACTGCAGTGGCAAAAAGCAAAACTGTGTGTGTGTGTGTGTATGTGTGTGTGTGTGTGTGTGTGTGTGTGTGTGTACGCACGCACCTCCTAAATGATATCCCCAGGAGACTGAAAAATCATTAGCCTTTAACTCTTTCCAATATATATTTACGCAAAGGACTTTAAACTTTACTTGACAGCCAATTTTAAATTAGATTCTCATTCAATTCGCATTAAAATGCCTACAAGTTGTGATAGGTGCTTTTATGTATGTATCTTTAAATTCTAGAAGAATCTTTGGAAATTGACTTGTAGAAAAGAAAATCTAAAGACAGAACAACCAATTAGCAGGTGTGGGGGGACACAGGAAGTCCTAACAGGGTTAAAAAGCGGTTCCATCTTACATAGCTGGTAGGAATGTAAACGCAAACAACCACTTTGAAAGACTTTATTAAAGCTAAACAACAGATGTATGCCTTACAACCCAGCAATCCCTCACCTAAGAATACAACTAACAGAAATGTGTGGTAAGTATCTACCAAAAGACATATACAAGAATGTTCATAGCACTGTTATCATCAATAGCCCAAAACTGGGAAACCAAATATTGATCAACAGCAATGTGGATAAGCTGAATTATATTCATATGACGAACTACTACACACAGTGTGAACTACTCCTACTCACAACAATGTGGATGGTTAAGCAGAAGACAGCTCTGGGGGAAGAAGAAACTTTCCTCCACTCTTTTAGGTTCTTCCAGCTAGTCTAATTACATAAGACAGATTAACAGGAGGAAATGACCACATTTAATTACATACATAGATGCGAACAGCGTCAGAGACCCCGCATACGTGAGAGGTTCAGAGAGAGAAAAGGAAATTGAGGTAAATATGACATTCTGAGCTAAGGATGGGTAAGGTACCTTAGGGATTCAGAGGAAGTCATTCGCAGGGCAATAAGAAAGGCAGGTGTTAAGTAATTAGAAGTTTGCCTTGTTCCATGTTTAGATAGGTCATACAGAGTTATTTCTGGTGATAACTTTAATTATGGACAAGGCACCTAACTTAAATTCTTTAAGAAGGAAGCAAAAGTGTTTCATGAGTCTGCAGGATCTAGACTGCCTTCCGCTCAAAATAATTCACATGGCAAGTAGTACATCTTGGGGAGGCCTGTTCAGAACCCCCTCCACAGATAACAAAAAAGAGCACATATTATATGACATATCCACTCCATGGACATGAAATTCAAACAAGGAAAATTCATTTATAGTGACTGAGGTATAATGGAAGGGGTTCTTTCTGAAAGGGGACAGGAGGATAGCTGTAGGACAGATGGAAAAGTTCTCTATCTTGATCAGGCCAAGTGCTACATACGCGCATGCATACAGAATAACTCACCAAGTTGTACATTTAAAATTTGTGCCCTCACTTTATAGAAGCAATACCTTAATTTTAAAAATGTAATGAGTAAATAGCATGTCTTGACACAGAGTAAGTAAGTAAATAAATAAATAAATAAAATTTAATGTGTGAATAAAATGCTTTTAATCCTACATTATAGTAATAACAAATCCCCTCCCCAAAACAGCTCACTGAACACTGCTACCTGATAACAAAAACAGCTTCACTTCAAAAATCAAGCAATGAAAGCATCTCAACAAACTGAAGTCTACAGTACAAGCAAATGTAAGTTTATGTACATTTGTATGTAATGTATGTAACATTTAGCTTTCCTGAGGAAGTCATTAAATGTTCTGGACATGGCTCAAAATCTTTAGATGTAGAATCATGGCCCGGACATAGTATGTCATCTCTCTCTCTTTCAATTTCTTTAAAACCCCCAAACAAAATTTATTGAGCCCACTTGTGTGTTAGCAGAACAGGTCTCTATGGGGTAACACTTATCATCTGTCAGCCCCTGAAAGACACTCCCAGGGCTCATACACTTTTGTCTCCCAAGCACCTCATACACTACTGTAGCACAGGGCTGATGTGCAATAAATGTCTACTGTGCTTTGTTTGAACAAGTCAACACACCCTCAATAAAATGCCCTTAAAACTTCATGGCTTTCTTCCAAGACTGAACCAAGAAGAAACAGAAAATCGGGACAGACAGATTACTACAAACAAAATTGCTTCAGTAATCAAAAAGCTCTCAAAAAACAAAAATCCTGGATTGAATGGCTTCACAGGTGAATTTTACCAAAAATTCAAAGAAGAATTAACACTTATCCTTCTCAAACTATTTTAAAAAAGTGAAGAGGGAGGAAGTTTCCTGAGCTCATTTTACAAGGCTACCATTACCTTGATTCCAAAACCTGACAAAGATATTAGAAAAAAAGAAAATTATAGGCCAATATCCCTGATGAACATAGATTTTAAAACTCAACAAATTATTAGCAAGCTGAATTCAGCAATACATCAAAAAGGTCATACACTATTATCAAGTGGGATTTATTTCTCGGATGCAAGATTGGTTCAATATCCACAAATCAATTACCATGATATACTACATAAACAAAATGAAAGGAAAAAAATCACATGATTATATTGATGGATGCAGAAAGAAATATTTGACAAAATCCAGCATCCATTTATCATCCTTGAAGAAATAAAAATGCTCTACAGCTTCACATACTGCTTAGTCTAATTTCCTTACAATATATTTGCTTTCTAAAACATCCCATATCAAAACAATTTCCTACATAGACTATTTCTTAAAGTTTTGTCTGTGATCTTCTCATCAAAGTGAGAAAAGAAGAGCAATTATCAGTCATGGGAAAAGGGATACAAGTCCTCCTTTGTACAGTCAGGTTAAGTTACTGTGTATTTTGGTTTCCAATGTTTTGCATCATAGACAACTTCATAGTAGTCTTACATACCTGGCCATAAAAATATTGTTTCATTCCTGCAGTTAGCTAAGCTTTATCTCCTCAGTGAGATAAGGCAATCGAGCCAATGGTAGACCCCAAAAAGTAAGATTCTTCTCCAAGAGATCTCAGAAGATACTGGGAGATAGAAAACTTATACCACATATATTTTCCTCCTCTGTCTACGTTAGACCATAAACAGCCTCCTCTCCCTCTTATTAATGCCTATGTGCTTAACATGATCAAACTACGGTTATGAACGATCAGTAACAACCTATTTAATTCCTCTGCCTAACGTGGGATCCATTGACAATGTCAACAGCTTTTAAATTCTTTTCAGTTTATTTCTATGCATTCATTTATTTTTATTTTTTCCCCAACCTTCCCTAGAAAACCGAGGTGTAAAAGAAGATACAAACCCCTCACCAATATGGGGTGGCCAGTCTGAGAGCAATCAATCAGTGGGAGTGCCATTTGATTGTGCCTCTGGTCTGCTGGGTGGTGCCGACTCAGTCACATTTCCAGTGCAGTGGTTAAGACATCATACTGAATATTTGGCCAATACTAAACATTTGCAGGACTTGTTATTTGTTATCAATGACAAAATAAATGAAGTCTTTTTTCCCCCTTGTTTATTTTCAACCCCTTCATTTCACCACCATGATTAAGGACATGTTTTCACAAACCATAGGTGATGGCACCCAGTCAAATGATGTTTTTGACAACTGAGAGCACACCATCTGATGCTGAGATAGATTCTCTGAACTGTTATCCTCTTCTAAGTCAGAAAAATAGCATAGTTGGGCACAGCAGTAGTAATAGAGGCTAGACTATTTGCTACGAAACCTCTGACAGTGTGAGTTTGACAATGAACCTGTTCACAATTAAACGTAAAAGCTTACTGGCTAAGAAACTGGATTTAAAAAAAAACTAGTAGAGCTCTAATCTCAAATCAGCTACTTTGCACTCAGATTCTTTAATCTCATTATTTCTTTCTACATAACCAGAGAATATTAAATAATATATTTCAAACCTTTTTCATCCATCAATTACCACAACAGTAAAACAGGAAAAAGATAAGAAAGACCTAGGGAAAATAATGAATGACATTGGTACCTACTATGTGATAAGCCCTCTTAGCACTTTCCCTATATATGTTATCTCCTACAATCCTTATATTTTAAGGTGGAATTGGTGCCTCCAGTCTGTGGATGAAAAAAACTAAGGTGTGACTTATCCATGATCACACTTAGGGAAAGAGCTAGGACTTGAAGCAAGTACTGAAGGACACCAAAGCCTCAGATTTTCCCCTAGACTATGATCCTCACACTGGCATTTCTGAGCTCTCCAAATGGAAACCTGTGAATCCCCAAGGCTACTTTCATCAGCAAGCTTAACACATCCCTTATGCAGGTTGCCATTTTCTACATCATTACTTCTGTGGCTCTCTCAGGACCCAGCTGGGTACAAGACCACTGCTGCTATTCTTATAGCAGCTGTTGGAAAAATGTAGCACAGTCTTGTGCAGAGTGGAAGAGTCTGAGTAAGGAGAGAACACATGAATGTGTGCACACAAGGGATATGTATGTTCATGTATAAAAATAAAATAGAACACAAATAAAAATAGTAGAACTGCAATAATAAGAAAGTAAAGATAAACTTTAAGATATCCATATGAGTGGTCACATTTCTTTAATATGGATAGTGGACACATCAGTATCTAATGCATCAGCCTCTACTTACTGGGATACTTGCATATTGAAATATTTTGTTGAGACAAAAACCTATAGATAGATATGGATACACAGATATCAATACAGGAATAGTCTCTCACACACACATCTGGAAGGCTACCCAGACTACCAACTAGTAACAATGCTAACTACAGGGAGTAGGAAGAGAGAATGGAGCATTTATACTTAATGCAATTCTCTATATCTCAAGAAATAAATAAGATAGAACCTAAAGAACATGCATACATTTACAATAATTACTACAGCTTTACACAGAGATGCAATTCATTTTTAGATTTGACCCAGCTGACTACTTCTTTCCCTTGAAATGCATCTTCACTTGGCTTCTAAGACACAGATATCACATTACCACCTCAGTGGCCACTCTTTCTTGGTCTCCTTTGTTCTTCTTCATCTCTCCAACCCAATCTGTCAGTGTAAGGCTTAGCTATTGCAAGTCTTCTCTATCTTCACTCCCACCCTGGATGACCTTTATATTTCCAAACATATAGTTGCAGCTCAGACCTCTCCTCTTAGCTCTAGACTCCTAGGTCCACATCTCCTATTGAATGTCTAATAAATACTTCAAATTATCTTATAGGAAGTTGGACTCCTGATCTGCCCTGTCTTTGTCCATTCAGGCTGCTATAACAAAATACCATAGACTGGTGACTTAAAAAGAACAAAAATTTCTTTCTTAAAGTTCTGGAGGCTGAGAATCCAAGATCAAGGGACCAGCTGATTCAGTGTCTGGTGAGAACCCTTTCCCAGGTTGCAGACTGCCAATTTCCTGTTGTATCTTCACGCAGTGGAGAACAGAGAGGGTTAGCAAGCTCTCTCAGGATTCATATCTCATTCAGAGGGCTATACCTTCATGCTCTAATGCATCCTAATTACCTCCCAAAGGCCCCACTTCCTAATATCATTACATTGGGGAGTAGCGTTTCAATATATGAATTTGGATGGAACATGAATATTCAGACCATGACACTCACTCACCAAAACCTGCTTCACAGAATCACAGTCTTCTCCATCTCAATTCAAAGCAGCCTCACATTTCCAGCTCAGACTAATTTCCTCAGAATCATCCGATTCCTAACTTTCTATCACACTCCACATTAAACCCATCAATAAATCCTGTTGGTTCCACTTTGAAAACACACCAATCCAGACAAGTTCTCACCATTTCCACTGCTATACCCTTGTCCAACATGCCATCTCTCAAACCAGATTACCACAAACCAGATTACCAGATTATCAGTATTTGACTGATCTTCCTGCGTCAACCCAGCACTCCTAAAATCTATCCACACCACAGTCATCAGATGACCATTGTAAAAGGTAAGTCAGATAGTTCCCCTTGGCTGGGAACACTTCCATCTTCACATCTTAATTAGTGTGAAAGTCAAAGTCCTCTCAATGTCCTAACCAGCCCTGCAGGATATTTCACAACCTTCATGCTCACCTTTTTATCTGATTCCAATTATGCCTTTTCCCTTCATCATTCACCCCATTCTAACTATGCTGAGATCTTCCTGCTCCTGGAACTCTCCTTCCCCAAACGGGCCCAGCAATGGCCAGCCTCTCTCGCTGCTTTCAAGTCTTGAGACAAACACCGCCTTCTCTGTAGACTCTTCTCTGACTCCTCCCCACTCTTAAATTGAATCCCTTCCTTCCAAGCTCCTCTTTCCCCTCTTCTCCACCGCCCCAATCTGGTTCGTTTTTTTCCATACAGCACTTATTCCTTGTAATGTTATTTCTTTCATTTAGTTACTGTGAAAATTCCTGACCATGGATATAAGTCCCACAAAAGCTTGCATTTTTGTCTGCTGTGGTCACTGCTTATCCCTAGCACCTACATGGCACTCAATAAATATGCCTGACTAAGAAATAGATATAACCTCTGCTTAGCCACTTATTATCATCAACATTTTAAATTTAATGTGAAACAATTCTATGATTACTGTTATGTTGTTTCTGTCTTGAATTTTCCAGAATGATTTCTAATTAAGAATCTCTTCCAAACTTCACTCATTAGCCTGTCCTGTGTCCATTGTTGGTCTTAGCTGTCCCTGCAATCAAGAAAGCCTAATTTTTTTTGCAAGTGAGAGGAGGCTTAGAAGGTTCTAACCAAAGTATCAACAATTATTATCTCCAAATGTTGAAATTTTGAGTGTTTACTTTTTATTTATTTATTTTTTGCCTGAGTTTTGTCATAATGAGCCCATTATGACCAATGAAAACCACAACTGGAAATGACACCCCTTCAAAAAATAAAAATAAAAACAGGTGGGACTATGGCTGAAATCAAGCACTGGCCATCCACAACTCTGAGAACTGAGCCAGAGAAATCCTGAAGCCACACATCTCCTTTCACCTCTGAATACTGGGTTCCAGTGGTGGCTTTTTTAAAACCTACAATGGTTTAGAACATAATCTGATGTCACCAGGATGTCACCAGGAAATTTGGAAACAACAACAAACTAAAATCATTTTAAAACTGATCACTGAAAGATACAGGTGGTCCACCAGATTTTAAAACAAGACCATGTTGGCTCAACATTATGTTTATTTTTTTTATTTTGCGTAATCGGCAATCTGCACATAGCTTTGTGCCAAGGTCTAGCCTATTTTAATCACTTTTTCCCTCTATTTAGACAATGTGTGTTGCATTTTTTTTACCTCCTAAACAAAATGTTTAAATGGTGAAAGTTGTTTTCAAGAGAATATATGAACTCAAGGGTGCAGCAATTATGCAAATCCATAGAAATAACTGTTCTCAGCTAAGAAAATTAAGTGAGCCTTCTTAATTGTCTTCTAATAGCAAATACAAGAGTAATGACATTAATTAAAGCCAATACTTTTTGAACACTTACTTTGGCCAAGCACTGATCTAAGCACTTCAAATTAATATACTCATTTAATCCTCCCAAAGGTTAAGGTCACACAGCAGTAAGTGGCAGAATTTGAATCTTGACTCCAGGACCTATACTCTTGTGCCACTGTGGGTGACCAATGGGTGTCTGGTACTTGCCGTGGTTTTAAGATTCCTTGCCTTTAGATACACTGCTCCTACTTTCCCTAATGCTCTCTCCATCCTTTGTTGTCTGGAAAACTCCTATTTAAACTCTAAAACTCATCTTCGAGAAACCATCCCTGACATTTCCAGGAGAATTAATCATGCTCTTTCTATCACCACCATTGTCTTTGTTCATATGTTATTTCACTAACAAATAAATAAATCTCCCTCCAACTTGACTATGAGTTCTATGTGGAAGGAACTGCATCTCATTCATACCTGAATTCTCCATGCTTAATAAGTATCAAAAGAATGAATTAATTTACAAATCTGAGATCTTTTGGGGTTCATTTAATAATATAACAAACTTTGTTACTGTCTCCATTTTGCAGATGTGGAGGCAGAGAAAGTTAAGAATTCTATTATCACCCAAGGTCAGAAATCATAAGAACCAGAGTTTCACCCCAGGCAGTCCGGCTCCATGCTCACAGCCTTCCCAAGACACAGGTTCTGTACTAGACTCTCCAAGGTCCAGAGGAAAGTTGACACTCAGTTCTTGCCCATAAAGATGCCACATAGAACCACTTTTTTCTCTTCCTCACATCATTAGTGGAAATGGTCAATTAGGGTGGGATCCTGTCTGCTTGGTTCACCTGGACACTCACAGGGCTGTCATTAAAAAGGAAGGTCAATGGATATTTGACAAATGATCAACTCATTTCTAATTAGCTTTGAAATGATTGGGGTGTGATTTTTTTTTTCATATAACAGCACCAGGCACTGTTCAAAATATTATACATATATTATTTTATCTTCAAAACAACTGTATGAGGAAAGTATTCTTTTTAGCCTTGTTTTACAGATGAGGAAATTGTGGCACCATGATGTTCATAACTTGCCCAAGATCACAACATTACAGTATGAATCCAGGATTCAAACTTAGGTAGTCTGACTCTTAAGTCCTATAGTTACCTTGGCTGCTATAACAAACACAAGTCAGATGGCTTAACACAACAAAAATTTATTCTCTCACACTTCTAGAGGCTAGAATTCTGATATCAAGGTGTTGGCAGGGCCATCCTCTCTCCAAATACACTAGCGGAGGATCCTTCCCAGACTTTTCTAGCTCCTGGCTGCCCCAAGCATTCCCTGGTTTATAGCAACAAACTCCAATCTCTGTTTCCATCTTCATAGGGCTGTCTCCCTTCTGTGCCTGTGTATCTCTGTCTTCACGTGGCATTCTCTCTCCATGTCTGTGTCCAAATTTCAGTTCTTATAAAGACACCAGTCATAATGAATAAGAGCCCACACTACTCTAGTCTGACCTTATCTTAACTTGATGACATCGTCAAAGAACCTTTTCCAAATAAAATCACATTCACAGGAATCGGGGGGTTAGAACATAAAGGTATCTTTTTGGAGATGACACAATTCAACCCATAACAGATAGCCTATATAAAAGTGACTCCAAAGATATAGGGAAATGATTGTTTGCTAGTTACTCTGTTGACTGATGCAAGGTCTGTGAATTTTCAAACCACTCTTCTGAATAAGGGAAAGATTAAAGTTTGAGATTCAAGGGTTTCTTTACATACAAGGTAAAGAGAATATAATCAAAATGTAAACATACTTTAAGAAAATAAGAAATTTTATCATTAAAAAAGTAAGTTCCCTAGAATGTATCAGAAAAATTTAAAGAAAAATACTTATAGTAATCTACTTACCTCTCACTCTCTTAATTTATTATATAGCCTCATTTCTTTCAGTTAAGGCAATATCTCTGAATTTTGACCAATGAACAATAATCAAACAATATTCTATAATAGTGATCTATAAATTTGCTATTTTAATTTCTTTTTAAAATTCTTAATAGAAATACTCAATTCTTTTGAAAACTAATGATTCTTTGGGGTCTACAGCTAATGGTTTAAGATTATATGTTACCTTTGAATTTTGATGAACAAAAATTAGCCTTCAAGGAAAAATGTAAACAAAGTACACAATTATTTAAGCAGATGGGTGTGTTTCAAACTTCTCCCATTGACAGCTTACCTATTCTTTCAGAATCTAGAGTCAAACTTACACATTCATGCTACATCAATCATGCTTTATTCACCTGTTAATCATGAGAATTACATCCACCACACACCGGCAGCCTGATTTTCTCTGTATGCTAGGGAAGCAAACAGAAGTTTCCAAAACAAACTAATTTAGAATCTAGCCCTTAACTAGACTTAGGGGAATTCTCTGACCTGAATAATTGTTAATCGACTTATTACATAGGAATTGTTCTTTGAAATGGTTTTCTTGGATGACGTCACTGATAACTAACTAAATAAATACATTTTGTTAGTATCACACTGACAGCAAAAAGGACCACATAAGTTGACTTAACTCATTTTAAATACTAAAATATAGCATTTAGATCAAGATGCATTATAGGCAAAAGCTACTCACAGCAAACATTGTAGGAAAAATGGTATTTCCTAAAATCAAACTCTTGACCTAAAATTTGATCTGCTTTCTTGTATTCCATCACTTATCCTAACTCAGACAGAAACAGAAGTACTAACAGGTTATTCCAAAGGACAGTCAATTATTTTGAAAGAAATGAATGACCTATATTTTTAAAAAATGATAATAAAGTAGCCTTCCTCTAGAAAAAGATCATTATTAACATGGAATAATTTAGCAAGTAATATTGTTTTTGTAGTACACCACATTAAAATGCAATTTTCAGGCTAATATATTTACAGAACATTTCAAGACCACCAATTGCTCACCCTTGGTGGTTGGTACTTATCCTTTGTAATGATACAAAGCATATTCTCAGGACAGAATGCTCAATGATTAGAGAAATAACTGATGTTTTCCTAAAGAAAAACATCACAAACCCAGTCACATCCTTTAAAAGTATATTATCACCCTGCAGAGTATAGAAATTGTCTCTTTTTAAAAAAAGCAATTAGAAAAATGCAAAACAGCTACAATTACAACCAAACACAGTTTGTGCTTCAGACATGAACTTTCTCACACTGGTTGGTCCTTAGACCCTCACTACCTTCCTGGGGAATTCCCGATTTTGCACTCTGGTAGCTCTTGTGTCTTAGGGAAATATTAATTTACGAGAATATGAGTAACTCTGCTTTCACATTTATTGAGTGCCTTCCTCAATGTTAAGTTCAGTCCTCATAATCTATATTCAGACGAGTCCTATCACCTGTCCTAGCTATGTGCCCTTGGACAAACTTGGTGAGCCTCAGCTTCTGCACTTGTATTTGAGGATAATTACAGCAGCTACCTCATAGAGGTGTGGTGTCAAATGATATCCTCTATGTAACGCAATCATCACAGTGACTATTGTCACACAGTAAGAGTTCAATAAATATTAACCCTTATAATTTCTATAGGATCCTCTTATAGGTGAGGAAAAAAAGAGAATTTGTTCAGAGTCACCATGCTGACAAATTGACTCAGGATCAAATCTCAATGTATTGGTCTTCCAAGTTTATCAAACTATAATCTGAGTCATCAAACACACTGAGGGACTGTTTTCCATATTCTGAAGATAATAAAAGGGGAGAGGAGGCAACAATAAAAAACCAAGACCACGTAGTTGACTATAAAGCATTATAAATTTACCACCAGCTACGAATGTCTCCCCATCAGTCTTTCCTAAAAGAATTATCTTTTAAAATATTTTAATCCCAAATAGTATGTAAATTATTGAAAACGATCTTCTTCTTTAGCACAATAACAAACATGGAGTTAATCTGAGAATGGCTGGCAGCCTACCAACCATTTCAACAACTGGAAATCAAGAAAGTAAATATTTTGATCACTTTATAACATGCATTTTCACTTGTTATCACAGTAAACCCTCCCAACCAGGTAGGTATCATTCTAGATATTTTATAGATGGAGGAACTGTGGCTCAGGAAAGGCACTGCCTTTCCCATGGCCAAATGCAGCTCTGTCTAGATCTAAAATCTATGTTCTATTTAGAACATGGACAAGGCAAAAGAAAAGCTAGGCCACCTCGTTGCTAGGTGCCAATTTCTGAGGACATTCCAATGAAGATTAATTTGTACCAAATTCATAACCAAAGTAGAAATCAGAAACAGACAAAGCCAAAAATATGCCCCACATAGAGCATACCCAATTCACCATTTGAAAGCTATCTGGATTATTGTTAGTTTCACACAGAAGCAAGCTTTTGAAGAGACAGGAGCTCAGCATCAGGTTCAAATGAATGGCACATATACCCTTCTCAGCTCTTGGGGTCTATGCCCTCCCCATCTCTCAGAGACTGCACCAAGGTTAAGACACACACCCAAAGCAGCTACAGTCAAATGCAAATTCCTCTTTAGGTTCTAAACTGACAATAAGGGAAGACTCCTTGGGTAACAGTCCTTGGGCTGGATAAGGACACAAGACCAGATCACTCTCTCTTTTTTAAATTTTACTGTGGTAAAATACACATAACAAAATTTACCACTTTAACCATTTTTAAGTGTATAGCTCTGTGGCATTACTTACATTCATATTGTTGGGCAACCATCACCATTCTTCATCTTTATAACTTTTTCGTCTTCCCCAACTGACAAACTTTGGACCCCTTAAACAATATCTCCCATTAGCCCCAGCTCTCACCCCTGGTAATCATCATCCTACTTTCTGTCTCTATAAATTTGACTATTCCAAGTACCATAAGCACATTTACACAATATTTGTCCTTTTGTGACTGGCTTATTTCTCTAAGCATAATGCCAGTTCTCTTTTGTTTCAAGTTAGTCTCACTGAAGAATGCCCTGAAGTGCACATCCTCTAGAAGAAATAAAAATGAACACTTGAGAATTATTTTTCCACATTTACTCATTACTAAAAGTATATAACAACACTAAGAATGGTTAAGGTGAAAGAAGAGAGAGAAATTCAATAAAATCATCCATAATCCCACCATGGAACCACTCCATTTTCATTTCTACTCATTCTTTCATAATCTTTTGCTTTATGCAAATGAAATTTTTATAATTATATCACACTGCATATCTTCCTTCTTTAACTTAACCATTTATCCAAATGATATATCTCTAAACATTTCAAAAATTAACCTTCAAGGTCAACATTAAAGAAAAATAAATGCAGTTTTATGAAAACTTGAAACCACCAAGTTCTCTTATGATAGAAATCAGTTAATATTGTCCAAAGTTTCACTCTGATATAAGGAAACTGTTTTCAGCAAGAGAGTACCATATTGCTTAACAGTTACACAGAAAGAAGACAACACCTTCATATATAATCATGTAAATGTTAAGTAAAAATGTATATAAATCCCAAATATACCCATCTATCCTACTAGTATATCTCTCGGTGGAAAATAGCGTAACAGCATCTAATGAAATCTTGTTCTCTTTAAAGGAAATAATAAAGCCACAAATAAACATATTCCCCAGTTTTGTTTTGTTTTTTAATTGGGTTTTCTTGCAATCCACATGTTCCCAGAACTAAAGGCGGGGGGAGGGGGATAAAATTCAGTAAAATCTCACATCTTATTTTTGTTTCTTATTTCTATTTGCAGCTTGTAGAAATAACATATAACAGCAGGATCTAGTACAGTAAAACAAAATAATTTAAGCTGAAATAAAACTCAAGCCAACAGATGACTTTGATTGGGAGACAATTATATATAAGTTGATGGAATGCAAGACTTTCTTTTAGTAGAAATAACCTCAAGTCCTGGAAAAAAGACATTTTTAGAAAATGACGCTGACCCAGTTGCTAAGTCTCATGAATAACAGCAGTGAGTGTTACTCTGTTGCACCAATGCTCATACATTTTCTGTTCAAATCATTGGGATACATTTAATTTAGATATGGAAGTTTTCTCCCGGATAGTAGGATATGACATGACTGAATCACATAGAGATCCTGTCCTCAGTAATGGTATCCAACATATCCATGTTCACACTAAACTTCCTGTTTAAGGAGAGCACAAATGCCATGAAAACAGAGTGCAGAAAAAGAGAGAGCCAAAAGGACCAATCATTCTAAATTTAAAGTCTAAGTTCCCAAAACTGGAAGGGACACAAACCTGAATTCTCCCTAGCACTCCGGGCCTGGTTCCTTCCCTGGGTAAACTGCTTTTGGGCTGTTCTATTTATAGCGTCAGCTTCTTTTAGTCTTGTGAGTCCCCTGAATCTTTCTGGAAATTGCCCGAAGCATTAAAAATCAGCAGCACAGGTTAGGGGTGTCCTCCCATCCCTGACAACTGACCCAAATGCTCTTTTATTCTCACTTGTTACATCTACATAAATACTCTTTTCAAAAAGACTCATCCTGGGCGGTCCCTCAGATGAAAATTTTCAGGTGTGCTTATCTCATCTTGTCCCTTTCCCAGTTTGCTGTGCCAAAAGATTATTATTATTAGAGAATAAAACTCTTAAAAAAGACAGATCCAGTCCATCTGCTCTGACTTCAAGAAGAACCAAAACTAAACATACCTTAACCAAAAGTAAATCTAAAAGTCAGTATTTCTAAGTTAAGATTAAGATTCCAAAATGTCAGTGAAAATCCAGTACAGTGTTAACTAAGTCTGACCTCAAGTTTTTATTTCTCATACCTAATGCTCACCCTACGTAACTCCAACAGGTCAGTCCTCTCTCCCTACTTCTACTCAGAGTCAGCTGGCATCCAAGGTGAAGTCTAAATATCCAAAAGAAGGTAGGATAAAGTCTAACTTGAACAATTCAAATTAAAAAAAAACTCTCTGTTAAATTAATTGAGGCAAAAGCACGTAGAGAGCAGCTTGAGTCCCACGTGACATTATAACCAGCTCTTTCCTGAATGCAGCAAATGAGCAATGATCTCCTGTACTCTAAATGCCATTCACCCTTGGACTTGAGTCAATGGAAATGACCAACTGGGCACAATTAATGAGGAAAACATGTGAAATCCTGTCTCTACCAAAGACCCTGCAGTCCTCTATAACAACCAGAAAGTCACTGAAGGGCAAGTGGAAGGTGGAGGGCAGAGAGAGGTCTCCATTAAAGTGAATCATTCTGTTACGTGTGTGCAAAGCTGTACCTTCAGAGCTGTTGTCCAATGTGCACACCAAGAAACTCTAGTTCAAAATGAGCCCATAGGCAAGCGTTGGATTAAATAAAGTTAACAATTTCTTTTCAGAAGGACTTCTTAAATATGATAATGGAAAAAGAAGATAAACTTGATGCAGAAACCTTTATTCACTATATATTTCCAATCACTTGTGTTTCAATGAATACACTTTGGGCAGCACTGCTTTAAAGGCCATGGAAATAAGGTTAGAGCTGAGGCCTGGAGAAGAAGTAGGCACAATAGTAAGATGACACCGATCCAGTGTTCTGAACTACAGGGGCTGTAGGGCTCCCTAAGAAGATGTTTTAAAATGACCTGCACCATTCTCTTGGCCTGAAATTGCTTCTCTCAATGTCATGATCTTGACATGGCCATCACTTACTGTCACTCAGGACACAGCTTAATTAAGTCACCTACTCAGATCATTTGATTTAAAGGAGCCCACTTAACCCACCTCTATTTTCTTCAAATAGAAAATATTTCTATTTTTTAGAAATAAAAGCACCTCCCCCAAAAAAGAGAGTGTTTTACTTGTTGCCATATCCCTAGGATCTACTGGCACATAGGAGTATGTGCTCAATAAACATATGCAGAATGAAAAAGTAAATGAAGTACTTTAGCTATCCCTCCCTCTGGCCTAAAGAAATGATTACTTGACATCTCTTTACATTTAATTTCAGTTCAGTATGATTTATTATTTCAAATAAAGAGGCCATGCTTATGCTATGGCTGCTAAATTAAATGACATCTGCATTTCCTGTGGATACATATTTTCAGACTGAGCTACCACACACACACACACACAAACCTACATATTTTTGAGTCATTCCAGAAACAATAATGGGCTTCAAGTGAGCTTCTCCCCTAGATCTTTCTAGAATTTGGACACAAAATCACAAAGTTAACTAACTGGGTCTTATATTAACCATATTCATATTGACTTCATTAAAATCCTGTTCATTAAAATAGTTCATAAAATAAGACTGTACCATCATAACGGGAGAGAAACTCAGAAAAACAAGCTGCTAAAAATGTTTACTAAAGCCTCTGATGACAAAATTCTTTTTCATTCCTGTATTTATTCTTTGATAAATGTTTATTAAGTACTCAAGACTTCCTAAGCACTGGGAGCTCAGAGGTAGAAAAGCAACAGTACTATCCCTCCAGGGGCTACCAAACTAGGAGAAGCCAGGAAAGTAAAGGTTGCAATCCAGTGTGACAACAAAGGTGTGATATAAATGGGTGTGAGGAGCTCACAGTGGGAGCAGGGAGAACCAGTCGCCCTATGATGATGTGCCCCGGTGCTCTTCCAAGCCTGGTCCCCAGAAGAGCAGCATCACCTGGGAAATTATTAGATAGACAGACTCTCATCACACCATGCTGTAGACCTATAGAATCAGAAACTCTGGAGGTGGAGCCAGGAGTGTGTGTTTTAGCAAGCCCTCAGATCATTCTGATACACACTGAGGTGGATGATGATTAAGCTGCTTCCTGAAAGAGGAACAAAAGTCAAGCAGGTAAAGAACAGACAGTAAAGGATGCCTGCAGGCAATGAGAACAGAGAATAAAAGCTGGAAGGCCAGAGAAAAACTGGCATGCTATGGCTCAAGCTCTGAGCATGAAATGAAGAGCACAGCACATTATGAAGCATGTCAGGTGTGGCGTCAAGGAGTTGGGACTTCATCCTGAGGACAGTAAGTAAGGAGCCTATGAAGGGTTGGTATGGACATGCCCAGATCTGCAGATTTCAGATCACCTTGGAGGCAGTGTAGAGAACAGAGAGAAGCCACGGAGAAGGCAGGTATAGACTCCTGGGTAAAAGGTGATAGTGGTGGGAAGGAAGGTGGAGGCACGCTATCAGAAACAGCAGGGCTCCAAGAGGGAGCTATGAGTCAGGGGTGCCTTATGCAGCCTCAGAGATGGACATACAAGGTGCGATGCAGGATAGATTGGCCATCCCTTCCCCTGGGAAGCTGTACCTGACCTACTTTCCCCCACCCCAACACTCAGCCGTGGCAGGTGCTGGTCTGAGAAGCACTGAGTACTTCTCCTTCTGGTAGTACAGATCACATTTTATTGTAGTTAGTTCTTTAGCTATCAGTCTTTTCCTGCAGACTGAAAGCTTCCAGCAGGCAGAGGCAGTGGCCATCCTGATCAGTTTCCATCCTGGTTAGTTTCCACATTTGGAACAATGCCCAACCCCAGCCTGGGAAGCCAAACTGAATGGATGAGGTTGGACAAGCCAGAAGGCCACTGAGAGGCCACTGCTCTCATTCTAGGCAGACATGACTGTCGTGGGGAAGGAATGAGAATGCTTCTAACAAATGAACTTCTTAATTTTTCTCTAGTCTGTTAATACCATTCAAACTACTGAATAAAATCTTTATAAGTCAATTACATTATAAAACTTCAACAGTAAATCTGATCTGTTTAGTGGAATCCTTGAGTTTATATTCCTGTGGAAAATCAGAAGAAAACATGGTTTGAGTACTTTTGTAGTGAAAACAAGATACAATTCTAGGCCACAGAGAGACTGCCACCTAAGTGAGATAAATTTGCTTTCTTTTGTTTTCAGAACAACTCTGCAAAGCCTAGAAATAAAAGATGGAGACATTTCAAATCCCACTGACATAGTCTACGTCTTTGCTTTGATTTTTAGAAAAGATTTCAAGCAGGCAGATAATGTTGTGACCCAATTACAGAGTATTTTGGAAGCAGCAGGCACCTAACCTGGGGGTGGAGCTGGTGGGCGTAGAAGGAAGAGTTTCTGAGCACAAACTACCACCTGCCTTTCAGTCCTGCACAGAATTTTAGAGAAAGGAGCTGTGACAATCAGGAAGTAATGCGACATCTTCCCTGACCCGCTTCCTGTTTTCTCACCATTCCCAAATTAGACAGAGCTAAGGAAAATCATTAATATATTTCTTAGCCTTCTAGGGGGAGGTTTATTAAGGGCACACATTTCAGTCTATGGGGAAAAAAAAAAAGGATGAAAGGCAAAGCTATCAAAAGTCATAGAATGCAGAGATGAAAATAGTGGAAAATAAAATCTATGGACAAAAAGGAACCAAAGAAACAAAAACTGTGGCCAATTCTTATACCAAAGTTTACTATGAGGTGGTACCACAAATTCAGCTGCCCTGGATTCTCGAAGCTCAAGCTCTTTAGATTCAAAATTTTAAGTTTTTCTTTAAAATTAAAAATAATAATAACTGCTAAGATCTTAACTCATGCCAAATATAGTTCACATATCATATACTAACTCATAAAATCTTCATAGGCACCATTAGTATCCTACTGACGAATGAGGAAACTAAGTACTGTGAATTCTGTTGTCCAAGTATAATTCCATTGTTCACAGTCATATTACTATTAAACTGCAAAGCAGTAATGGAACCCTAAGAGTCTGGCTCTTAACCACCAAATCCCTACCACGTCCACATAGGACTGTCCTCTGCATACACTGTAGAATGTTTAGTAGGATGTTTCGTAGGATGTTTAATCCTTGGCCTCATTCACTAAATGCCAGTAGTATTAGTCCCACAGACATGGTGCTATACAGGTGGAGCACAATCAAAAATGTCTCCAGATACTGCCAAATGTTCCCTAGAGAGCAAAACTGACCACTGCTATAGAGATTTGAAAGGCTAAATCTGTAGGTCCCTTACAGAAAGAATAGCAAATCCTAGGTGTTGAGTAGAGTAGGCTACAACAGTTCTACTGAGGGAAGGAAAAATAGAAAAAGAGATTGAAGAGTTTTCTGTGGTAAGGTTTTAAACGAGGAGTAAGACACCCCTACTCCAGTGAAGTGAGAACAGCCCTCCTTCTCTCCACTCCCTCAGAACCTCACATACACATCTCTACTGCAGCACCTTGTCAACAGTGATCTGGTACATTCCTCACTGTCTTTCTAAACTTAACAGAGTGGCTGGCACAAAGTATGTGTTCAACAGACATTTGCTGAACAAAAGCATGAATAAATGAAGCTGAGATTTCTGTGTGTAACCAAATGAATGCACCTATGTATTCAACAGGGACCTGGAAGAGGCATAAGTAAATAAAACTTGGTTCTTGGGGAAGACAGAGGTTCTGGTGAGATCATCAGAAGAATATGACATTGAATCAGTGCTTCCTGAAGTATCTACACCTCCTGAGCTCACTGTGAGTCCACACCATGCCCGTTACGTTCAGAAATTTAACTGTATTCACTCAGGAATGAATCAACTCAAGAAACCTAACTCATGCTAAAGAAATGCTCATTTATTCACTTCCACCAAGAAATAGCATTGCCTTGCAAAATGGGATACCCAGTGTGGCAAGTCCACTGACTCTCTTGCCTTGAGGAAAAGTCTGCTTGGGAAACCAAATGAAGATCAGAAGGTAAGAACAGAGCCAGCACCCAGGAGCATGCTGGATGCTCGCAAGGAGAGGCCCATCATCCAGACCCACCACTCTAGCAGCCAGAAGTCTCAAGTCCACCCTGAGGCTGCTGGAGAAGCCCTGAAACTATTATCATGCCTTTTCCCAGTCATCAGAGGCCTCTGTCATCTCAACACTGCCTCATGATTGGCATGTGACAACTCATCAGATTCTGGTACATTTTATTTACAGCAGAAACATTCTAGACTGGAATTTCCCAGGGAGATTCAACCCAGCAACTCCAAGTTAGAGACATATTTAGCAATTACATTTGGATTTTCCTACTATGCAAGTTGTGTTCAGATGAAAGAAATGCACACTGAGGTCATAATTTGGAGGAAATAGTTACACAATTAACTATGCCAATTTAGGTTAATATCCGTTTGGAAAATAGATGAAAGGTGAAATTTTCACCTTTTCCCAAAAATGCAGAATTCAGGAAGGTTTCATGGTGTGGTGGAAATAACATAGGCTTTGTTTAGGCCTGAGCAAGCCCTTTAACTTTTCTGAGCCAAGGTTTCCTCACCTTAAAAGGGGAAGTAAGGAGGTAGCCCAAAAAACTAAAGGGAATGTTTCTTGTATAGCACCAAACACACAGTGGCCCTTAATAAATGTTCCTGCTTTGTCCTGTCATTCCCTCATGGACTCCTCTGTATTGACTACAGTTCCAAGGCAAGCATCATTGTTTACTGTGTAGCCTTTAATAAAAATGGCCTCAATTTCCTTCTCTCTAAAATAGGAACAGCACCATAGTATTTTATAAGAATTAAATAGGGTGACAGCTATAAAGCTCTTAGTATAAAATAAGAGCTCCACAATATTAATAATATATTATTATAATGACCAGTGATATTCAGATATCACTAAGCAAAGATTTTTTAAGCATTATCTGTAATACGTTACTTTCTCAAGCTACTATATAAAACTCAGAAATAATCTGGGTTCTGCAATTCCATGAACAAATTATTGTTAAGCTTCCTCTAGAGATTCTTCAAGGCTCACCCTGGCTGATATGACACTGCACATGTCCAAACCAAGCTGGTTATCACACAACCCTTGGTTCTACGGCTTTGATTCTATCTGCATCTCCTAGAATCACCAATCTTCAATTGCTAAAGCATGTTGTTTTGACAGAGAGGCCTGCATGCAAAGAAACAAATATTAAGATCCATATTTTGAGGCCTGCTAAAATTCATGTTTCAGTCACTTGTCCTTTTTGCTCTTCCAGACCCTCATGTTTCATCTTGGTGCTTTCCTTGTCACTCTTCAGCTATAATTAAAAAATAGTTGTTGGTTCCCAAAGCAGTTTCAAAATTATCTTATTCTCAGTTTCTAGGACCTTGGGTCTATATGAGCAACTCTACATTCCTGGAAGGCCCAGAAGCTCCATCAGCCTACCCACAAGCTCCAGTCTGGACAGGCCTCTACTATTCAACTTAACCCCGAGGGCAAGGTTTTCTACATTTCAGGCCTGGATTCCCAGACTTACCAATTTCATAGACCATTAAGCTGCCAAGTAAAAATATTCCCATCAATTCATAAAAAAGAATCTTACCCCCAAAACAGAAGTATAATCTCTGGAGAAAAGGACACATCTCTTAATTTGAATAATTTATGAAATATTCACATCATCATCATTATCGTTTTGATAAGGACAGTGACAACCTCACAAACAATGGCCCATGGGAACAGCACTGTGCTTTGTATATAGTAGACACTCAGTTACTTTTAGACTATACAGAAACTAAGCTCTGATTCACTGGGCAGCAGTTTTGTAAATGCTACAGCCCATATACTCGGAAATGCCAGGCCTTCCTTCTTCAGCAAGGACATTTCCCCTCACTCTCTGGAGCTTTGCAAGTTTTACCCAGCCCCATCCTCCTAGGAGTACACATGCAGCTCAGTTCCAAAACAGCATTTTCTCAGTCACCTTTGAAAGGAAAAAACAAAACCACTCTCCTCCCACTTCAAGCATTCTTGAAGCATACTTTCCAATAGAGTTACACTTGAAAAACCTCAAAATTTTGCAAGATTTCCACAAGAGGCAAAAGACAGAATGGTTTACTCTATTTGTAAACACTATCAAATCAGTAATAAACAGTAGAAAAAAATTTTAATCATAATTCCATACCATTCATTTTTTCCATGTCCTCTTCCTATTTTTGTCCATATGAATCTGTAAATTTTATATACCAATAAATTATATATTGGGAGTTTTTTCCTGATGATGAAAGCAACGCCTGTCGTAGCATTTGTTCAGTGCTTAGAAGACTGAGTGAGATACACATACTAGGGAAGTAAGACTGTGTAGAAAAGGAAGGTCTCCTGTAACTGCACACCCAAAGGCCTCTAAATCCAATCTAGGCTTCTTACTTCTTGACAATGATGGCTTGACTTTCTGCCCTCTCTGCCCTTTCTACAGCTCTCATCTCATGTTAAGAGTTATTGCTGCACTCCTACTGGGAATCTAATAAATTCTGCAGCCTGGTTCTGCTCAAAAGCACCAGACTCACAGTCTGTTTATTATCAATTATTTAAATGCAGGTAACAATTCTTTTCCTCATCTACCTCACTTAAAGGTTAATGATGAGGCTAAGTTTTGTGAGCATCATGAAAACAAAGTGCACTAAAAACACAAAATGGGATTGGTTTCCTTTGTTCTCTGCCCCATCATTGTAGCTTATAAAAAAGAAAGGAAGAAAGGAAGGAAGGAAGGAAGGAAGGAAGGAAGGAAGGAAGGAAGGAAGGAAGGAAGGAAGGAAAGAAGGAAAGAAAGAAAGAAAGAAAGAAAGAAAGAAAGAAAGAAAGAAAGAAAGAAAGAAAGAAAGAAAGAAAGAAAGCAAGCAAGCAAGCAAGCAAGCAAGCAAGCAAGAAAGCAAGCAAGCAAGCAAGCAAGCAAGCTCGCTCATGATGTGCCCAACGATGTCGGGCACAGTCCCATGGCCATCACTCCTCTACTGCCAGCACCTGACCATGGACACCTGCCTAAGGTTAGTCTAGAGACCAAGGGCTATATTTCTGATCAAGGTCTGAAAAGAGAGCCAGGGACATGGGAAAGGCTTGCCAAAATGTCAAGATACAAGATACTCTCTTCTGCAGCCCCTGTAAATGGTTCTTTCTCAGAATGCCCAAAAGTAGAGTCTCCCCTCTGAAGATACTATAAGATAGTTTAAAATTTAATCATTAAATGTATACCTTATCTCCTACCTACTCTTGGCAAGGCCACAAAGGGTTAACTTTATGATAACCATAAACTAAAAGGAGCTAGGAGGGAGGAGGGAGGAAAGGAAGGTCACTCAAGAAAGCAGGATAGGCCAGACCTAGTGAAACACAGTGTCACTTTGCCTCTGACAAACCATTTCAATTGAGAGAAATGCAATCAACACATTAAAGTTAAAATGGGTAATATGGATTTATTCCTTACATTTAAGTTTGTTTGTTGGTAGTACGACATTGTTAAAAATGAACACAAATCAGTCTTAAAATCTGGATGAAAGCTTCTAAAAAATATTCTAATCATTGTGATGACAGTGTTCCAATTAAATCTAATAACAAATCAAAGATGTTTTACAAGAGAAGTCTTATTGAATAACAATGAAACCACATGAGAAAACTTTAAATTCTATTGCTGTGCAATCAAAGGACTGTACACCATCTCAGAGGGGTTTTCATTGGAAGAGGACTTTGAGGTTAAAGACACTGACACAAAAGATAACATATGTAAGGAGCTTATTATCAGACTTGATACATAGCAAGCATTGAATAAATGCTAGTTTCCTTAACCCAGGGTAGGAAAAGAAGTATCACCCACATAACTTGTAAAACCTTCTTACATTTTCCTAAAAGTATGTCCTACATCCCTGGAAAACTTAAGGTGTTATATCAGGGCATCATATTTTATTTTTAAAATGTAACTGAAAAAGGCATAGAGAGAGAACATTTTTCTTAAAAGACACATTTAGATATTCTGATATCAGGGTAATCAACATGGCACTCTTCTAATATTGTGGCAAGGTTTTCAGTAGTAATTCCTATTCTAACAGAAAAAAAAAAGAATTCAATGTTTATTGTGTTTCTCTGGTAGCAGGAAAAGAAAACTATCATCAAAAGTTGAAACATTACATAAAAAGAGAAACAGCTTTAAAATACTTTATCTCTGTACATGTTTAATAGTCTTTTCCTAAATAATTTTGTACTCAGTATTCATAAATCAAGTTAAGTGTAAAACGTCAGTCTTTCACACTCAAGCTCTTCATATCACTTTATAAAAGTTTCAGAAAACGAGATCTTGCTGGCTTCACGGAGGCGAATTACTTAGTTAAAAGTATACTTTGAAAGAGAGAATAAACATAATTAACGTAACTAAAAGAGAAGACATAAGCACCTTCCTTAGAAAAGGATCTCAACTTTGGAGTCCTTTCTTAAAGGTTCTGAGCAAATATGTAGGGACATACCAGTTTTTAAAAACCTTAAGTGATTTTTCAGGGTCACACAATAAGCGTATAACAAAAGGACAGCAATAGATATCTTGCATCTACCCCTCCTGGGGTTCTGACTACCGGCTCATTGCACTCTGCTGCCACCTGTGTTCTTTCAGCATTTCCCCCAGGGTGGAGGTTTCCTTATCCTCTTGATAAATGTCATCCTTTCAAAACAATGCCATTTCCAGGATTCTGCAAGTTACAACAAACAAGTGTTGGGCAAATGTTGCTGTCAATCTACAAAATGAAAATACATCAAAGCTGCTACCTATATTCATAAAGAAATGCCCCTTCAAGGATTGTGTCTGTTCCTGAAAGTTCAGAAACAGGAATTCTGATACGCAATTATCACGGCGATTTGAGGACAAGATTTGAAATATAAATTCATGACAAGAAGGGGGGGGCGGAATCAAAGATTTAAAAGACCCAAATCCAGAACAACGAATCAGGATGCCGGTTTGTTGTTTTAGATCAGTGAAATATTAAAACAAATGACATCGTTTCCTCATTTCTTGGAATTCAAACATCGTTTTATAATCCTTTAGGTATTTCACCCAAGGCATCATGCACAATGTAAAAGCCAGTGACTAAGTCAATTCTTTAAAAACCAAACAAACTGTGCCCTCCCAGAGCCCTTTCTTGTCAGCTTCTGACACTGACTTTATTCTCCTCTTAGTGTTAGCCCTCCCCAACCGCTTAATCCATCCAAAAACGTTTGTGACGGCGTGGCTCTAAACTGCGCAGAACTTGACTACAAAACGGCCACAACTCTAAATCTGATTTCTCCAATGTATTTATTTTTTTAATTCAAGTCCCACGCTCCCTTGCCATTTGCCCGTGACTCCTCAGTTCTGTCCCTTCACTCGTTGTCGAGAGCACCTCGCATTGTTTCGATGGAACTCTGCATTCCTCCTTCCACCAAGCAACGTTTTCGTCGCACGAATGTCATCTCTCGCGTTCAACCCTCCATTCCGCCTGGCGGGCAGCAGAGGGGCTTTTTGAATCCAGTGGCCAGCTTTCCTGATTTGAACAGCCATTTTCTAGTTAAAACGCTCTCCACCTCCGAGGGGGGAAATGAACTTTTCCCCCTGTGATTTCGCTGAAGCAGGTCTCCGAATCCCCAAGAAGCCAGCCCCGTCCCCAACTCCCCGGGAGCGCGCTGCCGCCCCGGATGCGAGAGCCCAGCAGCACGCCAGAGGCCGGTGCCAGGGCAAGAGGGCGTGCGCCCTTCCCTGCCCGCGCCCATCCTGACTTCTCCCCTCCGCAGCGCCCCCCGGACGCACCCCTTCCAACCCGTCTCCCCCGCCCCAGGCCCTCCCCAGCCCGGGCAGCCGGAGGAAAGAGGGCGCCAGGAAGCGGGAGGGATGCGAGTCAAGGAGTGAGCCCGCAGCCGCGGTGCCACCCAGCGTCGCGGCGCGGGCTCGGGGCGCACGGGACTCCGCAGTGGACGCCCGCTGCAGATGCGGCGGCAGCGGCTGCGGCTGCGGCTGCGGCTGGGCGGGCGGCCGTGGCCGTGGCCGCGCAGCCCGCGGGGCCGGGAGGAGAGGAGCAGCCGCCGGGGCGACGCGCAGCCGGCCGCTCGCCGCACGGCGCTGCCGCTGCCGCCGCCTCCGCCCGGTCTCGCCAGCACTCCTGGGCCGATCCGGGGTCCAGCGCAAAAGCAAGGAGGAAAGCGAGGCTCACCAACAGTTCGCGCGGCGATCGCCTCCGCTCCAGAGCCGGGCAGCTTTGCTCCAGTCCCGCCCTCCGCTGCGCGCCCGGATCAGCTGCGGGTGCAGCGCCCCAGCTTCCTACAGGAGCCCAGGACGAGCTCCGGTGACTGAGCATGCCCAGTGCGGCTCCTCGAGTCCCTCGCAGGCAGCGGCGCCGGCGATATTCCACTTCTCCAGGCTTTGGCGGCGGCTTGCGAGGAGAAGCTGGAGGGGCCTGGCGGGGCGGGGGCCGAGAGGGAGAAAGGCGGGGTCGAGGGCGGAGGCCGCGGAGGAGGGGGAGGGCCGCGCTACTAGTGCGACCCCTGCAGGCAGAGGCTGCAGGACCTTTGGGACGCACGGTCACCCTATAACGTCTGGGAAGATATCAAGGAGGCAATGGGGGCCAGGATGTTGAGCCCCAAAGGCTGATATTTGAGGTGCAGTCGGGTTCCCCCTTCATATAGCCTGGCGCCTTTCTGCACCAAAAGGCAGTTGGGTAACCTTATACCTGGGTAGTCTTTTCTCCCACATATCTGCATTCCCTTATAATGAGAAAATGTCCTCCCTCCTATGAGAGCTGCCCAGCTGCAACTTATAGGCAAGACCTCCTTCCTTCGGCCTCCTCATCCAGAATCCTAGGCATATGCCATACACACACACACACACACACACACACACACACACACACACACACACACACACCAGATCACCGCAGGGGAGAAACACACCTGCCGGAGGGGAAAAGTATAATTTCCTTTGCACCTCCAGGAAGATTACCTATATAATTCAATTGTAAGCAGACAAGCAAGGTCCTAATAAGACTGGATATTCAGTAAGTGGTAATCAGTGCTCTGCCCAGACACTGAGTGACATCCCAAGGCATCCTTAGGGTTGCTTTTTTCCCAGTGCAGCGGTTGTCAAACTTGAGCCTGAATCAGATGGCCTGGAGGGTTTATGGAAACATGACTGCTGGGTTCCACTCCCAGAGTCTCTGTGGGTAGGTCTGTGGTGGGGCTCAAGCATCTGTATACCTAACAAGTTCTCTGGTAATGCTGGTGATTCTGTTCTGAGGGCCACACTTTGAGAACCATTACTCTACACATACAGCCTTAATTATGATCTCCTTCAGGAAGATTATGCTAAAAGTAAATTAATAGCAATAATATAGTGATGACTCTCAGAATGCTCTCTTTCCTCAAATAACAAACTTAAACCAGTTGGTCATTCTTCATGTGAGGACTCTATGCTTTGGGTGAAGGCAACTTCATTCCTTCGAACATCATGAATTTATTGAGGACCCACAGGGTCTTATACTAAGCCTGCAACAGCAGTGGTTTAAAAAGCCCAGACCCCTGCCTTCATGGAGAGCTTACAGCCCAGCATGGTGGACAGACATCCATCACATAATGACTCAAAAATGTCATTTCAAACATGGAGAGTGCTAGAGGGAAATCTACTAGGCTCGTATAAAAGAGTGTATAATGTATAATGGGACTCTGATGAAGATCAGAATGGGATTGGAGGGAATGAATGCCTTGTGGAAGAGGGATTTCTGGCGTTTGCACAATTTCTCTCAGACTCATCTGGAAGCCAACAATCATGTGGCTCCTTCCTGTAACACAAAATAAAATTGCCACAGAAATCCCCATAAGTCAATGAAAGTGCACACTCTTGGGGCTGAGTCTCTGCACCCCAAGATCTGCCTGGCGAGCTGCGGACCCTGGATAGCTGGGGACCCAATTTGGTAAATGTAACTCACTTTGGGAAAATGCAGACTAAATTTGAAAGCCTTCCCGTTCTAATCTGTTTTTCAGGCCCAACGAGGCGAGAAATTAGCCCAAGACCACTCTGTCCGTTTGTAGCAGAGACTGGATGGGTCTCCTGCCTTCCGAGCATGTCTTCTTTCCGCGCTCTGTTCTCTTGGACCCCAGAACTCCCCGTTGTTCCCTAGGACTCCTGCCCTGCCACCCCTTCACTGAAGAGTCCAGGGGTGGTAAAAGGCGCCTGCCCCGCCCGGCTGGGTCGTCTCCCGACGCGGAGGAAAACCCGAGGTGGAGTCCTGACTGGCGGGGCGGGGCGAAGCGCGCAGGCGCAGTGGCCGCTAGGTAGGGCCGAGGCGGCGCCCGTCTCCACACCTGATGCAATCAGCTTTCCGGAAACGGGTCGGGCCGCCGCGCTCCCCCGGGAGACCGTCCTCCACCGGCCGCTGTGTCCCCCGTCCCGGGGGCGAGCCTCCTTGTGGCACGACTTAGCCTCGGGCGCAGGGCGACGTTCGGCGTCCCACTGGAGACCCGCAGGCGGAGTGGGGAAGGCACTGCCTGAGAAAGCAGAATCCCTGGCTGCCCTAATAGTGACGTGGACACGGCCCCGAGCATTCCTTGGCTGCAGGAGGAAATTCCCTTCATTCTGTTATTTCTAGAAAAGACGGGCGGGGGTTGGCGGTGGAGGGGAGGCTTTTAACCTTTCTTTGCTGCCTGCCTTCGTTGCTTCGTCCGCCTTCCGACACACGTTTTCTTTCTCCCTCCCTAAAAGGAACGTTTATAGTAACAGCCGTTTTAAGGCAATGTAGAGAGGACTTCTTGATCTCTCTCCTCATTTAGCTAAATATGTAACAGCACGCTAGCTCTACTACATTACGCCTTCCACTGTACACTTATTTTATAAATAAGTAATTGGTTTCTCTATATCTCGTCATTTCAGTTTACAAAGAAAATCATTTCTCGTTTCTCCACCTCATGCAAATGGATATCTATTGTGAATGGATTTTTTTCTTCATGCTAACTCACGGATTGTTTTCCAAGGAAATAATATATTCCAAGAATAGTCCAAGAGCATGTTTTACAAAGCATTAAAGTAAAAATTACCTATGTAAATTAAGACCAAAGAGAAAAGGAAAAGGCAGATTCAAAGAATTTTAGTTGAAAAGATATTTAGGAGATCGTAATAGAATTCCTTCTGAATCAACATAGATTTGACGGAGGACTTTTACCTTTCTGTGGCCCAAAGAGGTAAATGGCTTTTCCTAACTTAACAGTCAATCAATGACAGACCTGGCACTTGAATACAGATTTCATGACAGCTCAGCCTAATGAAAAACTATTTGTTTTTTACACAAAAACTACACAGAATACAAGACTACATTAAAGTGCTGTTTATTCCATCCAGAAATTACAAAGTACAAAATCGATGGGAACAAAGGGAATCCTATTACTGGTTTCTACCTCTGAAGTCATTAGTCTTTAAACAGTCCTTGATCCATCCAACCACTATACAAACCTATCCAACCGCTTCTAACATAACCAGAGACCACGCATTAAACATTTCAATTAAAGTATGAAATTCTTCAGAACCTCAAGACATCAGGACTCTTTTGAGTCAATATTTAGAGTCTAGTATTTTTGCTTGATCACGCAGTCTACAAACTGAGGATAAGCCAAGGGAATTATAATGATTACAACAAAATATCAAGGTTATTATTTGCCACTGTACCGATTTAAAATAACAAAATGGAAATCAAAGTGAAAGACAAAAATAATTGCAAAACTCAAGACTTATCAGAACCTTTACCTACCTTTTTATCTTGATGAACATGTGTTTCTTTCTGGAATAATCTGACATTTGGAGATCTGGAAGAATACCTTTACTTATGCAAAAATAGAATTGAGTAAATGTCAAAATACAGAAGTGCAAAGTACAAACTCATCACAAGATACTAGTTACAGAATGGCTAACTTTTACTGAGTGCTTAGCATGTGCCCAGTACTAGATCAGCGTTTTACATGTTATTTAACTTAATCTTTGAGGAAGGTGCTATTGTTATTTTTATTTTACAGGTAGTAAATATAATGGTTGAGAATGTAGAGTAACTAACTCAAAGCACAATATATTCAGTTGCAGACCTGAGATTTGAACCCTGACATTTGCCTGGAGGTTGAGCTTTTAAATAACACTCTATACAGAAAAAATCTGAATACAGAAAAAATGATTGATTTTATCTCATATAAGAAATGAAATGGAGCACTGTACTTACTCTCCTTCCAAAGATAAGACAATAAAATTACTTTGTTGTCCACATTAGGGAAAAAAACCTTCCTAATTGTGGTCCCTAAACTTGAGACCAATCTTACAGATATGAGAGAACATGATCAAATACCTAGTAATTTTTCAGAGGTACCAGCAAGGCCTCCCCTCTGATGGACCTTCTCCATATTTGACTGGTTCCTCTAGTCCTAAACTAGAGGAATAATATAGTAGTCACTAGCCACTTATGTTTGATTTTAAATTAAAATTAGAATTAAAATTTCAGTCTCTCAGTCATATTAGCCACATTTCAAATGCTTAAAAATTACATGGGATAATGGCTACTGTGTTTATGCAAGTATAAAGCATTTCTATCACTGCTGCTCTAATATTTCACCTCAATAGTATAAGGCTTAATCTCTCTTCACTCTGCACCATTCCTCCTCTGAGAGGACCATGTTTTTAGCTTTGCCTTTCTCTTGAGTTTCAATCCTATTTTTCCAAACTAAAATGATTTTCAGAGTGTAGAATATTATTATGGAAAGACTGAGCTTTAGAGAAAGACCTTATTTTACAGCCCATCTCTTTTATTTACCATCTGTGTGACCTTGGGCAAGTTACACAACTGCACTAAACCTCAATTTTCCTGTTTTTAAAATGGGCATCTTGATCTTTTTTATCATGGGTTTGTTTAAGATTAAATAAAATAAGACATGTAAAGCTTCTAGTAGGCCTCACATAGATTTCTTTCCTTCCATTCCTATTTCAGTTAATGACATCAACAGTTACTCAGCTTTCCAAACAAGAAATCTCAGCCATCTTTGATTCCTTCTTGCTCCTCAACCAACTGCTTCATATTAGTCATCAAGCCTTGTTGCTCCCACTTCAGGGATGTCTCTCAAATCCAGGCCCTCCTTTCTATCACACTCCCACTGTCCTCACTGGCTTTTCATGTACTATTTCACTATCCTGCTAACTGACTTTGGTGACACCCATCATTTCTAATCCAAGCCCTTCCTCCATGCCTCTGCCAGAGTGCTTTTTCTTTAAAAAGGATGCTGATGATGTCACTCTCCTCATTTGAAATCATTGAAGACTTCCAGTTACTTAATAAAAACTGCTAAAGCTAAGGACTCACTTAACCAACCTCCCATTCCATTTCAAGCTTATATTTGGACTCCTCTATTACTAATTTCCCTTTTAGCTACCTATCCCCCTAGCTCATAACTCTCTCTATAACCCCATTCCCCCTCACTATACCCCCTACACCAGCAATCAGTGCTCCATGAGGCATTTCTGGAACAGGTAGTGAATGATCTTTCATGTTTTTGCCCTTGTACATACCCTTCTCAGGCTGAACCGACCCTTTTATGTCATCTTTATCTGGCAACTTCCCACTTATTCTTTACGTTCCAGTTCAGGTATTACCTCTTAAAGGTTAGTCAACCTAAGGAAGGGTAGTGACTAGTTCATCTGTGGTGCCATTGATTTAAAAGTGTAGATCCTACCCAGTCTTAAATCTTGGCTGTACCATAATCCTACTCATGATTATGAGAGAGCGACTTACCCTCTCCCAACCTCAGTTTCATCACCTAAAAGTGTTGATAATCATAGCATGTACAATTTAGTGTTGTTGAAAGTATATAATGAAATAATGCACATTAAGCTTGTAATAATGTACTCAGTCATAGGTAAGTGCTCATTATATATTATCTTGAAATTATTACTGTTATGATTAATTATTCATCCATTTTATCCTTTTGTTAATGTGGGTCTTTTACATTTTTAAATAAATTTTTTACTTTCAAAAAATGTTTATATTTCACCCTTATATTTGATTTTACATTAAATAAAAAGTGTTTTACTTGCTATTCACTGAACAAAATTTAGAAAACACTGATAGCAAACCAAAAGAATTAAATTCTCTGTTGTTTGAGAACTTCTTGGTTACAAACAAAAACCTTCTCTAGTTAACTTATCTAGAAAAAAAAAATTACAGAAGTGTTGTGTGGTAACCCACTGCATCAACACAAAGATGAAAAATTGGTTCAAAAAAGTTTAGGCTCTAGGGAAGGCTGGCAGCAAATAACACAGACTAGACTACGGCATTATATGTCACCAATGCCCTACTCCACTAGCCACTTACCATGGCTGCTCTTCCTAAATCTTTGCAGTTTATCTCATTCTTCCTATCCAAGGTCACAGGTAGAAATATCTAAGGTCACATGCCTATACATTTGCAGCCACAAGACAGAGAAAGTGAATGTTTGCCTCCCTTTAAAACCTCTATTGGGAGATAGAGCCCTCCTACCACACAAACTCAAACAATAGGGGACTCACCAAAAATAGAAAGAGGATCTTATTCCTACCCCCAAATCCCCACACCGCCTTTTCAAGATGCTTCACTCATACTTAATCACTCACTGGCAAACATCATGTACCTCCATGCTTTGATGCCTCTGCTTTTGCCATTCTCTTGCCTGCAGTATACTCCCTGCTTTACACATTGACCCACTCCTACCTCTTTCACCTTTTCTACTTTTCAAAATCATCCTTTTAAGGCCAAGGTTCTTCCTTGAATCTACTGCACAGGTTAACCACTCACTTCTTGGTTCTGGAGCATGTCATGTGTTTTTGTAGCACCTCATACATAGAGTTAGATGTTGTATCTTTCTTTGGTGCTATACAGTGAAGTCCTATTTCCAGCTTTATCACAGAAAAGATACAATAAATATCTGTTTAATGAATGAAGGAAAGAAAAATTAGCTTTTATTAAGGTACTGTACTAAAAGCTTTACAATATTAATTTATTCTCAATTTATAATTCAATTTTTCCTCAGATAGGCTGTATCATCAGTTTATCAGAGGAAACTGAGGAACAGAGAAGTTAAGTTACTTTCCCAAGGTCACGCAGCTATTAAAAGACAGAGGCAGAATTTGAGCAAGGCAGAGATTAGGCTCTTACCTAATGAAGTGTTTTAACTGTGAAAGGTAGTACATAATCTTTTTTCTAGAAAATTCCACGACAGTGTGTTTTTTTTGTTGTTGTTGTTATTAGTTTGTTTTTTTAAGCTCTATATCCTCTGGTAAGAAAGAAGAGAAAGCTAACTAAATTTCTCTGTAAATTTTCACTATTACTTCGAAAATTTTATAAATACTTATTTCATGATTCTTGAACAATGATAATGGATAAATGGTCTCTATACAGGAAGTCACAGAAACTCAGTTTTGAGCACAAACGCACACAATAAAATTTATCACACTCTGTTTCTGCCCTTTCCCCAGGTTACCAAGAGTTATTACTGTAGACAATTACATTTTACTGAACTAGCTCTGGCTACAAAAAAATGTATGTTCTTATGCTCAAGGCAATCTCCTTCCCTGTCCCTATTACACCCTCTCACTCCTCCCAAAATCCTTGTTTTGCTTATCTTAATACAGTAGAAATTTAAGTCTGGAGTACCAATGCATGGTGTCTCACATTTAATAGTCTACATAGATAAGGGCAAGTATTTAAATCTTATAAGTGGAGAAAAAGCACCACCGTCATGTTCAAGGGTGTAACATAAGTAATACCACCCAACCTGGAGAAATACTCATTTTAAAATTTATATGAATATAGTTAAATAGAGGCGAGGACATCTGAAACAAAGAATGCTGGAAGACAGAGAAGGTTTCAAAAGAACCAGAAATCATTGATGAGGGGAAAATACTTCACGCATTGGCGGGGGTCGGGGTGGGGGAGGGAGGGTGTCCAGTCTCACCAAAGAAAATTGCTGGGAAATGGTGAAGGTGTTCCCACCATCCTCCCACCAAAAAAATGATGTGTTGCTAATAAGAAAGGAATGAATGCTGAGTAGTCAGAAACACCAACAACGTGACCAGTCAGATGTCCTCTAAAAGTAGTGCTGGATAATTACATTTGCAAAACATGTAATTGTAACTGCCTCTGTGCCTTCAGCTTACTAAATGTCCCACTAACCAGTTATAATTATATACAAATACATCCAATTCTCTTAGTCTGGAAATAACACAGATAGAAATTAGGATAAATTAACCCAAAAGGTAAACTAAATAAATAAATAAAAATGGATAAGTTCTTTTCACCAGAATCCATACATCAAAGTAGCTAAAGAACTCTATGATGAGCACACTATCGTCCATTCTCCAACCCTTATAAAACTGTGTCAGTAAGGAAAAGCTCTTTCTAAAATTCTGCCTGAGGATGTGCCTATGTCAGTCTGTTCCTTCTTCCTCGTCTTCCATTTCACATTCACTCTTTATCCTCTTTACAGAGAAAAGGCACATCTCTGTCCCAACTTGAATCTAACTGTGGTGCTTTGCCTTGAGTGTAAAGTTAAGCAAAGGTACAATTCAAAATACTGTCAATGGTGTTGAGGCAGCTAAAGACTATAAAGACTGGACTGTTGTGCAAGTCCATTGATTCCAATTCTTTGCAATTAACAAAATTGAAGGTAGAAAATAATGAAGTTGTCAGCTAAAAGATAAATGAACATAATTTTAATGATTTTTGGCATATACATTAGAAGGAGTGCAAAAAAATGTAATTGACATTGCTACAACAAAATGCCTCCCATTCCCATGTATTTTTTTTTTATGTGAAAAAGGTTTCTCAGGGTTAGAACTATAACACTGAAAAACAGGAATGAAATTGATGTTAAGCCTTGTCTCAATGGTAGAAGAGGGTTTACTATTATTATTTTTAAACCTTCTAGTAATAATAGTACCTATATTGATCCACGAATACATAACTAGTTTTCAAAATGCAGCCTCATTCATCTTATAAAGAGATGCACATCCTCCAAATTTTTACTTTTTATGTTTAACAATTTTTCATAAAATCTGTAATATATTTATGATATTTTAATAATATGTTGGTAATAATAAAAACACAAACTAGAAAGTATTTTAAAATACTTGAACTTAGGTCACAGGAAATAAAAATGAAATTTAATTCTTATAGAGAATCACGCCAGAATGATAAAAGACTTTTAGGCATAATATACATGATAGTGATTACTAAATTGTTATATTTAACTCCATTGGATATATTTAAAAGAGTAACACTTTATTAATATAATCTTTGCATTGATTTAAACTTATGATAGAAAATTTTAGACATCAACTTAAAAGCATATGAGGGTGTACATTGTTTATGGTCTATGTTAGCTGAAAAATGTTTGAAGGCTACTGATCTAAAGGAAAAGACAAGATAAATACTTTAAAATGAGAGTGACCTAATAGGTAATACATATATGAGTCTTAAGGGAACCCACAGAAAAGCAGATACTTAGGAGGTAGTCATATCTGTGGTGGTTTGAGAGAAGGTGCAGGAGGAGGTACAGTTTGCAAGGAAAAGACTAGCTGGCTGCCAAAACTGGGGCAGACTTTCAGCTTTTAGTCCTGGAGGCTTGATTTGGTCAGAATACTTCATGGTTAATACTTCATATTCACCACACTCACAGATTTCTTATTAACTTACAGTAAGAACGGCAACTATCACGTCTAGTATGATGTGATAAAAGCCAAATTACAAGCAGAAGTCATTTACTAGTCATTTGCATAATGACCTGAGGTTCCTGCAGCCTACCACACCTTCTTATGCTGCCGGGGAACCCCTGCCATGGGGACTGAAGGACTCCACTTCAAGGGGTAGTCTGTACTCATGGGCAGAGCTGGGAGGGATCCTGCCAGCTTCTGGCTCTCAGGGCTTCCTTGTGTATGCTAGCTCATGATTTCTCAGATTCATTATGTTAGAATACTAGGAGCCCATTAATCATAATCAAATCCCAGTCCTGTCTTCTTTATTTGACCTGCTGGTCACTTAGACTGAAGTTTTGGGCAAAGTCATTCCTCAGTCACAGATTTATAGACAACATCTTGGCCTTCTTCTAACCTAAGATGAATTACAACCATTGCTTAATTAATTCATTACACATTTATTGAGCTCCAACAATGCACTGAAGCATACCAAGATCAGGGGACAGAGAAATAAGGCAGACTCTGTTATTAAGCCCTTACATGCAAGCAGGCAATTCTCATATAGTGTAATAAATGCACAATCAAGGAATAAAAGAGGGTTATAGGAGCACAGTGAATGGAAATGAGGAACAGACTTCACAGAGGAAACATACCTCTATTCTGAATAAAGAATAGAAATTTACTAGGAGAAGTTGTAATAGCTATCTAACATTGAGAATGCAATCAATATTTGGAGATGGGCAAAGACATTGCATCTTAAGAGAATGGTAAAAAGTTCAGTGTTGCTAGAACTAAGGGTTTTGTGGGGGAAGGTGCAGAAGTTTGGGTTTTGACAATCTGTACTGGGCGAGTTTGAGTATGATTTCACATGAATTGGACCCATAGGCAAGTAAGAAAGTAGCAAACATCCTAGACACCTTGGAAAGATACATTGAGCCAGATTGTGGAATATAAAACAAAAATTCGGGAGCCTACCACCGCAATGAAATTTCCATGAGTCCAAAGTTGTGGGTCATGTCAAAATATCTCTTCCAAGGGTAGGGACAAGTTGCTGCATATAAGAAAAAGCAGAACACCTAGTGCTATTAGAGTATTTTAGAGGCAATATACCTATTTTGGACAGCTACTTTGACCCATTTATGCAATGACCTAAAGGCTTTCTTATTTTGAGTAGAGTACAGAGGAGAGATGACTTCTCAACGGGCCCAGGCTGCTGTGAAAACTGCTCTGACACTTGGTCTCTCTGGCCCAATAAATTCCATGGTAATAAAACTATGACAGATGGTGACACTATGAGCCTTTGGCAGGCCCCTCAATTCAGACCTTTAGGATTCTGAGCAAAGTTATACCATCCCCTGAAGATAACCACTCTCCTTTTGGAGAAACAGGTTCTGGCTTACCGTTGGGATCTAGAGAAGACTGGACTTTTTCAGTTTGAGGTGCCCCTCATGCTCTGAGTATTGGCTGACTCATCAAACCATGGAGTTGAATGTACACAGCAGTTCTCCCTCATCAAGTGGGAGTGGTAAGTCAAGACTGGCCTCTAGCAGGTCCTGAAGACACAAGTATGTTGTGTGAACAGGAGACTCTGATCCTCATGGCTTCTATTCTTGCTACAATGCCTTTTCTCTCTCAATCCATGCTCATAGACTTGGGAATAGAATATTTCTTACTTTAATAGAAGTATATTTGTGTATTTTTTTCTTTTTTATCTCTCTACTCCTTAATATAATATTATTAATGGTCAACCTTAAATCTCAGGATTTATTTTACAGAATATCAAAGCAAGGCTTAACTCAGCTGAAAGAACAATGAATGTAAATAATTCTAGTAAAGATAAAGTGAAATTTTGTATTTTCAGCAGTTTGAGAAATAGTTGCAGAAGCATGTTTTTGTTCTTGTCTTTATTTGAAAGTTAAATATGTTTACAAGATCAGCTGAGAGTGGCCCCAGGCTCACCACCAGATACTTGGCTACAAACTCGCAGAGGCTGTAATTACACAGAAGAAACAGATTTCCATAGCTTTCTTCACAAACTGCCTCCGCTTGTGGTACACTTTAGTAGCTGAACATCTTGGCTTCTCGGATTTCCCTGTAAGCTCTGTCTTGCACCAGTGTTTCAGCAGAATTGCTTGGTGAGTCTCTGATCCACCATTTCCGACTTTTACTTCCCCAGCTGGTTGCACAGCTGGGTAAGAACTAATTCCTATAATAAAGCCCTTGTCCCACAACACTCACAGTGGCTCTGTTTCCCTGACTGGACATTAACAGATACAGGGATATTAGAACCTAAAGCTGAGTCCTAAAGAAGGTTAGGAATTGGTCATGAGGTTACGTAGGGAAGAATACTCTAGGCAAAAAGAACAGTAAATGCAAAGGCCCAGAGGCATCAACACACTGACGAAACTAATATGGCTGAGTGAAGTTAGTGAGGGGGGAGAGTAGGAATATATGAGATTAAAGAGGTAAGTATGGGGAGAGGCAAGGTAATGTAGGGCCTTGTAATAATTGTAGGAGCTTTGGCTTTTCTCTACTTGAGATTGGAAGCCATGGGAGCATTATAAGCAGAATGACATGATTTAACTGATTTTTATTGAGCTCATTCTTGCTGCTGTGTTAAGAATCTGTAGAAAGCAGATAAGGGCAGAAGCAGCAAGATGAATTAAAAGGCCGACGCAATAATTGAGATAAGAAATGTATCAACTCAAACCCAGCTGTTAGCAGTAAGTGAGGTGGTGACAAGTTAGAATCTGGATCTATTTCACATACAGACATGTTAGGACTTGCTGTCACATAGAATGTTGGGTATGAAAGAAAAAAAGAATCAAAGATGACTTCAAGGTTTGGGGCTTGACCAATGAAGAATAGGATTTCCATTTAATAAAACAGAGAAGGCTAGGGGCAGAACACATTTTGAGAGTAATGTCAGAAGTTCTGATTCAGTAATTTTAACTTTGTGATGTCTATTAGATATGTAGTGGACTATGTCAAGTAGGCAATTGTATAGACAAGTCTCGTGTTCCAGAGAGAGATCTGAGATGGAGATACAAATTTTGAAAACATTCACTGACAGATGGGTAAGATCATTAAGGGAATGAGTGTGGTTAGAAAAACGTGTTTGGGACTGAGCTCTGGGACAGTTGGAAACGTTGGAGAGATGAGAAGTAGCCAGAGGACTGAGAAGAATCACTCAGGTGTCCCAATTCTGTGTTACTCCACCTTCCTTACAAGTAGGAAACATGTCTTATAGATCTGCATCGATCCTGATATCTAGTACAGTTAGTCATTTACCAGGTGCTCAGTAAACAGATGTTGAAGTGAGGCCCTGCTAGATAACGTAGTGGAAAGATAACACCCAGAATAAAAGAAAATATTGTAAATCACACATCTGATAAAATACTTATATCTGGAATATATGAAGAACTTTTACAATTCAGTAATAAAAAGAAAGACAACCCAATATTCAAAACAGGCAAAGGAACCAAATAGACATAGCCTCACAGAAGATGTACAAATGGCCAAACCACACATAAAAAGATTAACTTCATTAGCCATCAGGGAAATGAAAATCAAAACTACAATTAGATACCACTCACTTCACCAGGATGGCTAAAATCAAAAGTATGATAAGCGTTGGCAGGGATGTGAAGAAATTGGAATCCTCATACACTGCTGGTAGGAATGTAAAATGGTGAAGCTAACTTCGGAAAATGGTCCGGCAGTTCATCAAAAAGTTTAACATAGAATTACCATTTAATCCATCAATTCTACTCGTAGGTATATAGTTAGGCATTGCAATTATAATACCCAACAAAGTCAGATTAAGAAAGAAGCAACCTGACTTGCAGAGATTTATGGAGCTAGAACATGGTATCCCTAAGGGCAAAACACATGATAAGGATACTGCTTACCAATAGAAGAAATCAAGAATTTCTTGAGGCTAAGAGAAGATAACCCCAATAAGAAGTTATAACTCCTTGCCTGGTTTCAGGATCAGATTTAGTTTTCAGACCTAGATTCATTTGCTGAGTCCCCAGGAATAATGATCTGCAGCACCATAAAGAGTATATATGGTAATAATATTCTGAGTTTTCCTCAAAAGTGATCTATGAACATTTGCTTAAGTAAATGTACACTGGGGAAAAGGTAATACCCAGACATTTCAAGGACTACTGGACAAAGGGTCTGACTAGAACCACTGTATCATCACAGCCCCTGTAAGAGTAATAGGAGGTCCGGCCAAGGTCTGACTTCCAGTGGGTCCACTAGGTTTATGGACCTACCCAAAGATTGTTTCTCTGATCTTCAAATGTAAAAATAGGCGTTTTACATATTTGGTTGTTGGTGCACCCCCCTCATTGGGTCCTATGGGTTAACAGTTCTGAAACTGTAACTCTTTGGCCAAGATAGTAGTAAAAAACAATATCGTATTCTGGGCGTGGGGGATGATGGAGATTAGGGCTGTCCTTATGAATCCAAAGAATGCAGGTGAGATGGTCTTCATCATATGCCCAATGCACTGGTCTGGCCCCTTCAGAAACCCGATGGATCCTGGAAGCTGACTGCTTTACCATATTTACCAAAGACGTGGTATCTTTGTTAGAACAGATCCGTATTGCCTCAGTTATAAGGTATGCAGTCAATAATTTAACAAAAGTGTACTTTTCTATTCCAATCCAAAAAGAAGGGCAGAAACAGTTTCCATTCATGTGGAATCGACAACAATATATATTTATGGTTTTGTCCCACAGCTATGCTTCTTTTCTCACCTTCCATTACAATGTGTGAAGAGATCTGAACTTCCTGGATATCCCACAGAACATCACACCGATCACTCACAGTGACAATATTATGTTTATCAGGCCAGATGATGATGAGGTGGTTAGGACATTGCAGGCCTTGGTGAGCCCTTGATATGGCACCATTCCACAAGGAGACCAACCAGTCATATGGTGGTGTGTTGAGTTCATTGGACCTCTTTCATCTTGCAAGTGCAAGAAGCTCTTCTTCTTAGAAACAGAGGTGTATTAGTGGTGTGGGTTTGCCTTCCCTGCTTGCAGGGCTTCAACCAGCACCACTATCTGATTCCTCCTGGCAAGGGAGCACATGTAATGTCACAGCAGCCCAGGAGAGCCACTTTACGGCAAAGGAGATGTGAGAGTGAGCTCAAGACTAAGGATCCACTGGTTGTGTCCCTAACCACCCTGAAGCTACTACCCCAGCTGAGCATTCAAACACTCCACCAAGACAGCACAGCCAACAACTCAGAGGCTGCCACCTGGTCTCAGAGGAAGGACAGTTCTGCAGGGTGGTTTGTGCTCCAGAGCTTTCCTCCTGTGGATCAGGCCAAGGTTAGACTTCACCTGAGACCACATCCCTGTCTGGCTCTGTCCCCTTCCTTGTTTTGCTTCCTTCCCTTCCTTCAAGGCTCTTCCTGGATAAAGACTTTTCTATCAATAAATCATGGTACACTGAATTTCTCTCTGGCTCCCCTTCTTTAATACTGGACCTAAGACAATTGTTCATGACCCTGAGAGAAGCAGCATTCAGAAAAATGAAAGCCACGCTGACTACAGGTCCTCAGAGAGGTCAAATTCCTACTGGAGACAAAAAGTTTGCCCTCACTGATTCTCTCTGACTAAACAGATGGATCATAAGGACTGGGATTCAGTCTCCATTTCTCAAACTGGGTTTTTTACACCCTGGGAACATGCATCCACGTTCCAGGAGTTATAGGAAATCATAGGATAAAATCACATCCTCCTGGAGCGACAAATGTACTAGAAAATGTGGGGGAAATATTTTATACTATAATAAATGTACATCTATTGTGAAATAAAGTACAAAATGGACAAAAAATGTAATAAAACACATGATCTCAAAAGTCACGTTTCTCTTAAGGCAGGCAACTGAGGGTCCCAGAGTTCAAGGTTCTTCTGCTGTAATGGGCACGTACGTAGGAAAGTTTGATGAGCATGGGCAGACTTGGTGATGGCTACTTTGAAAAAGATAGGAAAACAGGTTCTGTCCTAATACCAAGACCAGAAAAAAGGATCCCAAATTCCACAAAACCAACTTAAAATATGTTTTTAGTCCTTCTTCTTGTAATAACTACCATGTTCAGCAGCTTTCTATTTGCTAAACTCTTTTTTTTTTATGTCTGTGGGGTTTTTTTTTTTCTGACTTTAAGTTTATCTACTTTTGGAATCTTGTAAAAAGAAACAACTATATTTGGGGCTGTTAATAAAAATGAGAAGTTGTATTATGAAAAATATATGCCTCTAGAAAATTATAAAATTATGTATTCATGAATTTGCTACAGAATAATGGTATGTGGCACAGGGATGTAAAGTATAGTATAGGGAATATAATATTGTAATAACTATGTATGGTGTCCGATGGATACTAGACAAATTGAGGAGATCACTTGTCTAACCACCATGCTGTACACCTGAAACATATATAATATTGAACGTCAACTGTATCTGCTAGCACAGTGCATAAACTCACATAATCCTAGCAGCACTCTGTAAGAGGATTACTATGATTAGCCTTGTTTTACATATGGAAAACATGAAGTTCAGAAAGGCAAAATAACTTTGCCAAGGTGATTGGAAAATATGTGGGTGCCCACATCTCTCTACACGTTTTGTCTTTTCTACTCTTTGTGCTCATAGAATGTAGGACATATAAAAATAGAGAGATCCAGGAACTTGGTATCTCTAGAATACAATATCACTGAAGTCAAAAGGATTGAAATCTGGCCTGAATATAGAACGTTTCATTTCTCACCTTTTACCCTAATGTTCATTTTATACTTTTGTTCTCTTGATTTCATATTTTGCAATTGGATATTTTAAACCAAAAACTTTGACTTTTTCCTTAACCAAGATATATTATTTCTCTTTTATCACCTATATAAATTTTGCCCTGTGTATAACCTCTTGGACCTGGTATGCTACATAAAAATAAATAGAAGATAAGGTTGTAAATGTCAAAGATCAGAACAAGCAGTTTTTACAAATATAGAAGGCATTAAGAATCCCTTTGTTATAAAGATTACATTTTGTTTACTTCTTTATTAAAAATTTGCCAGGTTCCATGTATACAGTTCATCTGCCCCTCAAAAGAGACTTAAATGCTGTCTATTTCAGAATCTCATTAATAGAAACTCAAGTCTATAATTTTTCAAGAGGAGGTTGACTTGTCCCTTCCTCATCAATACCATCATTTTAAATGTTGTTTAGTACTTACTTTCTACTCTGCTGAGTTGCTAGACAGAAATCCAAGAATATGAGGCATACATAGCTAGACTTGAAGGATGATTTCTATTCTTTTCCAGCTTGTAATTTTATGTTTATCTTGATCTCGAGTATCAATTAATGTTTATGTTGACATTTTTCCCCCAGAGTAATACACCTGAATTTGTGATATGAGAGCTGTTGTCACAGTTTTTATATCTCCTTATATACTTTGCCCCAGTAGATATAGAACATTATTTTTTATAGGTTAGTTAGCCAAAATCCTTAGAAATTTTATCAAGACATTAGCATTACATGCATAGAGCAGAGTAGTTGCACACAATTCAAATAATTTTTTTAACAGAAGATTTAAAACACCATGAGGGTCTTTCCCTTTCCTTTCTGAGAAACATTTAATAATTTCAATACTTTATTCAGGGTATTATCTTATCATTTATTACATGCAGTAGACTCTTTCTTATCTGAGGGGATACATTCCAAGACTCCCAGTGGATGTAATAAATTGTATATATACTGTGTTTTCCTATACACGAATACTTATGATAAAGTTTAATTTATAAATTAGGCACAGTAAAAGGTTAAGGGCATTAACTAATAAAAAAATAGAACAATTATAACAATACATTGTAATAAAAGTTCTATGAATGTGGTCTCTCTCTCCCTCACACACAACTGACGTGATAACTGAGGCTAAGTGAATAACGTGCAGGTAGTGTATACAGGTTGGGTATGCTGGACAAAGGGATGATTCATGTCCCAGAAGAGACAACTGGATGGCACAAGATATCATCATGCTACTTAGAACAGTTGGCATTTAAAATTTATGAATGATTTATTTCTGGAATTTTCCATTCAATATTTTCAAACAGCAGAAAATGAAACCATGGATAAGGGGGGACTATTGTAAACTGTTTTCTATCTTTTTAAACGTGTTTTTCAATGTGTAAACAACTCCTAACCCACTAATTAAACTTTGCAGATACTTAAAAGATGTTCAAGTTAAAACTCTTGTGATCTCTTAGATCTAAAGGCATTATATAAGCCTAATAAGTATATTAACTAGAAATCAAACTGTAACAATGTGGCAGTTTTAGAAATCACAAACCAAGTATTTTCCCTCCAATCTCATGCATCACTCTGGCAATCTAGGCCACCTAAAGTATAAAGCAGTGGTAACAACAGTGACAATGAGAATTCACTGCAAATGGATATTTCAGAAGAGAAAAATGGAGGCAAAAATAGAACGGAAAGAAGAAAGAGAGGGAGGGAAGTGAGAAGGAGCAAAGAAAGAAGGGAGGGAAGGAGCCCAAATGACCAGTGGTTCCCTTTAACTTCAGCTCAGGTGTCTTCCTGAAGAGGACAATAATCCACAGGATATCAAAGGCAGTCTCTCAAGAAGTCAATTTCTCTATATTGATGAGTTTAAAGAAATTGTGTTGAAGGAAGCTTTGTCAGAAAATATCACATTGGATCTTCTGTCCAAGGCCATCATCAAAAAATGGCTGGGGCTTCTGCAAATGTGCATTTGTTTAACGACCTTGATATAGCAATTTTTTACTTCAAGAGCACTTTCCAAGAGCCACATAAGTAACCAAGAGGCATGTGGCATAATGAGTTTCTGTCCTAGTTTGATCACTCACTGCTATTATAACTTTTGACAATTAGTTGAACCATTTGGAGCTTCACTTTTAATAAATTGAGGTGACAGACAGAACTGGGTTGGAATTCCAGGGCCATCTCTCATTGCTGTATGATTTTAGAAACGTTACATAACTTCTATGAATCTATTTTTTTTACTTTAAGATGCGAACAAGACATAAAAAGTTATTTGGAAGAAGCCAGACAAAAAAAGAGTGCATAATATATGATTTCATCTATATAAAACTCTAGAAAAGCCAAACTAATCTATAGGGTCAGAAAGTAAATCAGCAGTTACTTGGGGAGCCAAGAAACAGAGAGGGGCAAGAGGAAAGAATTAAAAAGAAGTGCAATGGAACTTTGAAGTGGTAAATATGCCCATAATCTTGATTCCACAGGTTTATACATATGTCATCAAAACTTATCAAATTCTATATTAAACATTTTAATATTTATTGTATGTTAATTATACCTCAATAAAGCTGTTTTTTAAATAGAGTCAGAGAATTAAATGAGGTTGTATGTGCAAAACAATTAGAACAGTACCTGGTACAAATAGACTTCTAGAAATAAGAGTTCCCTCCCCTACTTATGTTACAGGGCTATTTAAAATAGTACTACAATCTATAAACATCCATCAATATTATAAAATCTTCCCAGTCGTTTTGTACCTTGATAGATATTTTCAAAGAAAAACACAGGACAATATGAAAAGATCTCTGTGGCTTTTTTACAATACCATTTCTGTGGATTTCTTTCAAATCTTTATTAGAGCATATTTTTACAAAGTTGAAATCACAGTATACATAGGACTTTCATGCACTTTTCTGTTTATGTTGTATCATAAAATGTCCCCATGCTATTTTTAATGACTGCTCTGTAATCTTTATCAATAGAAAGAATTCTGGACATATTTGGAAGATAGAGCTGCCAGAATTTCCTGACAAATTGAATTTGGGGCATGAGAGAAAGAGGACTCAGGGATGACACTGAGCAATTAGAATTTTAATGAAGTGGACCTTCTCTGAGTTAAGGAGGAGTATGGAAAGGGAAGATTTAAAGAGGAGGATGAAGGATTCAGTTTTGGACAGTTAGTATTAAACATCAAAATGGAGATGTGGAATAGGCAGTTGGAAATGAGATCAGAGGAGAGGTCTGGCAAGAGATATAAATTTCAGCATTAAGATGGGATTTAAAATTATGAGGTCCTCAAGGGCATGAGCAATTTCAGTGAGGAAGAAGAAAAGCCCAGAAGAGCTGGCTGTCCTGGAAGCCAAGATAAGAGTTCATAGAAGAGAATGCTGATGGTCATTCAAGTAAGAGAAGGACAAAAAAGTGCTCTTGAAGTAAGAAATTGCTATATCAAGGGAAATTTTGGTAGAGAGCTATGAGCAAAACTATAATTGAAGTGGATTCAAATGGTTATAGTAAATAGAAACTTCTCAAAGATATACAAATGGCCAACAAGCACATAAAAAAATGCTTAACATCATTAGCTATCAAGGTATGATAATGAGATACCACCTCACACCACAGAGAATGGCTACAGTTGAAAGGAAAATAACAAACATTGGTGAGGATATGAAGAAATGTTTTTATAAAGAGGTAAATTTTTGGAGGTTCTTACACTGCCATTTTCCCTGATGTTGGCCAGTGTCTTCGCAAGAATACTTTCTATAAGAACGAAATGATCTCTTTCTTAAATGTTTGGTAAGACTCATCATAAAAGCATATAAGTCTGGGTATTCCTTCATGGGAAAAGTTTTAATTACTGATTTATTTTCTTTCACATTGCATGCTTTCTTTTTTTTTCCAGGTATTTTAAATTTTTCTCTAAGTTTTCAAATTTATTGGCATAAAATTGTTCATAGTATTTTAAATCTAAAATGTATACACGTACTTGGCAGAAACATGGAGGAGTGAGAAATGTCACTCCCCTTGATCTCTTCCCTTGGAACAACAATAAGGTGAACATCTAAAACTCAACAAAAGATATCAAACTTCACAACAGCATGTCTGAGTATGGGATCTGCACATAAGAGTTACCACAGGTCAGAACCCCAGGTGTTGGGCGGTGAACTGGGAGAAATAAAGAGCTGCCTCTCACAGCCACTGGAGCTCCTAGTAGGAGGAAGGGTAGAGGTGAAGGTGTGGGAACTTCTCTGAACAGCCCTGCCTGGGACTGGTGTGAGCAACCCGTGTTGGGCGGAAGGGCCCAGTCATCAGGGCAGAAAACTGAGAAGTGGGATGGGACCACAGAGAAACAATAGTTGATTTTTATCAGCTGCAAAACCGAAGCTGAGCCACGGCACCCAACCCCCAACCAACAGGGCCTCTCCGCCCATACCCTCCAAGACAGATCACCACGGAGCCTCAGGGGAATCTTAGCAAATCCCTGCTGAGTATGTCACTGACATTGACAGGTACTGAAACTGAGGGTAGTGAGCATGATTAAATATCTGCAAGAAAATTTTTTTAAAAGGCATTTTAAGGCTTTATATAAAGCAGGGATACAAGAAACTTAGATGCCACCTACTGCAAACCAAAAAAAAAGCACCTTCTTTGCAACAGGCTAAAGAGAGACTTGTATATAATAAACATTCTTTCTGAAAAAAAAAAAAAAACCCTTTCTTTGCCTAGGCAAAGAAATAGTCCATTAAACACCATGAACAACTACGGTGACAAGGCATCTCAGAAAAAAAGAGAAAATCTCCAGAAAATAACAGATATAGAAATATGCAATTGAAATAACAGAGAATTCAAGGTACTCTTTCTTAAAAAACTCAGTGAATTCCAAATGAGTCATATTAACAATTGCAGGAATTGACAAAACAACTGGATGAGCAGAGCAAGGGGACTGAAACCCTTAAAAAGAACCAAATAGATCTTCTGGAGAGAAAACACACACACACACACACACACACACACACACACACACACACACACTGCAAGAGTTGATAAATAAAATAGCAAGCTTGGGAAATAAAGTCGACCAAATGGAGAAAAGAATCAGTGATATTGAAGACAGAAATCTAGAAATAAATCAGAAGGAAGAAGAGAGAAATGAAAGAATGAAAACAATGAAAGAAAAATTCAAGAACTAGCTGATACCATCAGGAGAGGAAACATCAGAATAATAGGCATTATCAAAGATGAGGAAAAGGAGCAGGGACTAGAAAGCATTTTCAGAGAAATAGTGGGCGAGAATTTCCCAAATCTGAGGAATGAGCTGGAGCTTGGAATTCAAGAAGTCAAGAGAACACTCAATTATCTCAACACAATAAGGCCTTCACTACAAACATTGTATTAAAATTAACAAAAATCAACGACAAAGAATTCCCAGGGCAGTTAGGAAGGAAAAAACGGTAACTTGTAAAGGAAAACCCAATAAATTATCCTCAGACTTCTCAGCGCAAACCTGATAAGCCAGAAAGGAATGAAATCAGATATTTAAACTACTAAGTGAAAAGAACTACCAGCCTAGAATATGAACAGTAATTCAGCTAAGCTCTCTTTTAGATTTAAAAAAGGAATTAAGACCTTTCCAGACATCCAAAAATGGAGAGAATTTTCCACTATGAGGCTTGCACTACAGAAAATATTGAAAGGGGTCAGTTCACCTAAAACAAAATGACAAAAAATAAAAAACAAATAAACAACATAATTAGGAGTAAAGTGACTATCAGGCAAATAGAGCAGAGGAGTGCAACCCTTACTAAGAATAGGGAATTATAAGTTTAACTAATAAGAAGAGAATTGTTATAGCAAGATAGTAACGAACGTTCAGCATACATAGGAATAAATTGAGATAACAATGACTGAAAAGGGGGGATTCAAAGATCCAAATTTGCAAAGGGGAATGGAGATAAAGTACACACAGAAGAAAATGGACGACTGTATATATATATATACAAAGATTTGAATCTTTATCAAAGATTCAAAACCAAAGTATATAACATAAAACAAGAAGAACCAGAGGGAAAACCCACAAAAGCTAACCAAAATAAAGAAAACAGAAACGCAAGGACAAGGAAGCAATGGTAACACCAAGATACCAAAAAACAAAAGATAAAATGGCTATATTTCAATAATCACCCTAAGTGTAAATGGATTGACAATAAAAAGGCACAGAGTTGCAGGATGGATCAAAAACAAAACCTGACCATATGCTGCCTCCAAGAGACACATCTCAGATCCAAAGATATATATAGACTCAGAGTGAAAAGGTAGAAAATGATATTTCAAGCAAATGGCATTCAGGGAAAATCAGGAGAAGCAGTAATAATATGAGATGATATAGACTTTAAAATAAAAAAAGGTAAAGAAAGATACTGAGGGACACTTTATAATGATAAAGGGAATCATGCACCAAGAAGACATAACACTTATTAATATCTATGCTCCCAAAAAGGGAGCCCTGAAATATGTAAGCAATTACTAACAGAACTAAAGGGAGAAATAGACCAAAACACTATTCTAGTAGGGGACCTAAATACCCACTGGCACATATAGACAGATCATCCAAACAGAAAATCAATAAGCAAATAACATCCTTAAATGACACATTAGTCCAACTGGACATAATTGACATTTATACAGCATTTCATCCCTAAACACCTGCTTATACATTCTTCTCTAGTACACATGGAACATTCTCAAGACTCAACCAAATACTAGGACACAGAGATAGCCTCAATAAATCTGAGAGGTTTTAAATCATACAAACCATATTCTCTGATCATGATGCTTTGAAACTAGAGATCAACTGAAATCAGAAAGAACAACAAATACATGCAGATTAAACAACATGCTACTGAAGAATAACTGGGTCAGAGAAGAAATAAAAAGAGATCAAGAGTTTCATAGAAACAAATGATAATGATAGTACAACATATCGAAACTTTTGGGACGCAGCAAAAGCAGTGATAAGAGGAAAGTTCATATCATTCAGGCCTATCTCCAAAAACAAGAACAGATACAAATAAACAATCCAACGCTTCATCTTAAAAAACTAGAAAAGGAAGAACAAATGAAGCCTAAAGTCAGTAAAGAAAAGAAATAATCAAAATTAGAGCAGAAATAAATGAAATTGAAAACAAAAAGTGATAGAAAAAGTAAATGCAACAAAGAGCTGTTTCTTTGATAGGGTTAATAAAACTAACAACCCCAAGGCTAGACTCACTTCAGAGAAAAGAGAAAGAACACAAATAAACAAAATCAGGGATGAAATAGAGAAAATTACGACTGATACCACAGAAATACAAAGGATCATACAAAGATACTGTGAAAAAATTTAATAACCTGGAAGAAATGGACCAGTACTTAGAAAAATACAACCTTCCTAGACTGAATCAAGAACTGGAAAATCTAAATAGACCAATCAGCAGTATGGAAATTGAAACAATTGTCAAAAACCTACCAAAAAGTAAAAGTCCAGGACCAGATGGCTTCACCAGTGAATTCTACCAAACATTCAAAGAAAGTTTAATACCTATTTTCAAATTCTTCATAAAACCGAAGAGGAGACAATACTTCCCAACTCATTTTATGAGGCCAGTATTACTCTGATACCAAAACCTGATAAAGATAACTCAAAAACAGAAAACTACAGACCAATATCTCTCATGAACCCAGATGCAAAAATCCTAAACAAGATACTATCGAACCAAATACAGCAACATATTAAAAAGATTATACACCACGATCAAGTGGGCTTCATCCCACTTGATCACAAGTGCCCCAAGTGGGGCACAGGGATGATTCAACATATGCAAATCGATTATTGTGATACACAACATAAACAAATTAAAAATAAGAATCATATGATCATATCAATAGATGCTGAAAAAGCCTTCGACAAGATACAGCATCCATTTATGATCAAAACACTTAACAAAAATGGTATAGAAGGAAAATACTTTAACATAATAAAGACCATCCATGAGAAACCATCAGCCAACATTATACTTAATGATGAAAAAACTAAAAACCTTCCCTCTAAGATCAGGAACAAGACAAGGACTGTCCACTATCACCGCTCTTATTCAACATAACATTGGAGGTCCTAGCAAGTATAATCAGAGAAGAGAAAGATATAAAAGGCATTCACATAGGAAACAAAGAAGTCAAACTGTCACTATTTGTGGATGACATGATTCTCTATGTAGAAAACCCTAACGACTCCACAAGAACACTACTAGAAACAATAAGTAAATACAGTAAAGTTTCTAAATACAAAATCAACGTTCAAAACTCCATAGCGTTCCTATACTCTAATAATAAAGTGTTGGAAAAAGAAGTGAAAAAAAATAATTCCTTTTGCAATTGCAACAAAAAGAATAAAATACCTAGGACTAAATGTAATGAAATAAGTGATGGACTTATGTAATGAAAACAATAAGACCCTATTAAAAGAAATCGAAGAATATACAAAGAAATGGAAAGATATTCTGTGTTCTTGGATTGGAAGAATCAACATAGTTAAAATGACCTTATTACCTAAAGCATTATACAGATTTAATGCAATCCCCATCAAAACCCCACTGGTATTTTTTAAAGAAATAGAGCAAAAAATCATGAGATTTGTATGGAAGCACAAAAGACCTCAAATGGCCAAAGCCATCCTGAGAAAAAAGAACAAGGCTGGAGGCATCACTCTGCCTGACTTCAAATTATACTACAAAGTGACAGTAATTAAAGTGGCATGGTATCGACAGCAAAACAGACACACGGACTCGTGGAACAGAATCAAGAGTCCAGAATTAAACCCACGTTTATATAAGCAAATAATTGTCAACAAAAAAGCCAGAAACATACAGTGGAGAAAGGAAAGCCTCTTCAATAAATGGTGAGAGGAAAACTGAAAAGCCACCTACAAAAGAATGAAACTAGACTGTTGTCTATCACCACACACCAAAATTAACTCAAAATGGATTAAGGACCTAAATAAAAGACCTGAAATAATGAAATGCATAAAAGAAAACAGACCTTGGACTTAAAGAGGATTTTATGAATTTGACCTCCAAAGCAAGGAAACTAAAAGCTAAAATAAATGAATTGGATTATATCAAACTAAAAAGCTTCTGCTCAGCCAAATAAATCATCAACAAGATAAAGTGACAACCATCTGAATGGGAAAATATATTTGCAAGTTCTGCTTCCAATAAGGGCCTAATGTCCAAAATATACAAATAACTTATATGACTCAATAACAACAAAAAAAACAAATGATCCAATCAAAAAATAGGCAGAGAACTTGAGCAGACTCTTTTCCTAAAGGACATACAAATGGCCAACAAGTATTTGAAAAGATGCTCAACATCTCTAGCTATTAGGGAAATGCAAATCAAAACCACAGTGAGATACCATCTCACACCTGTTATAATAAGTGTTGGAGAGGATACGGAATGCTGGTGGGACTGCAAATTGATATAGCCACTACGGAAAACAGTATGGAGTTTCCTCAAAAAACTAAGAATTGATCTACTATATGATCCAGCAATCCCTCTACTGGGTATTTACCCAAAAGACTTGAAAACTCATATCCGAAAAGATATTTGCACACCGATGTTCATAGCACCATTATTCACTGTGGCCAGGACATGGAAGCAACCGAAATGTCCTATGATAGATGATTGGCTAAAGAAGCAATGGTACATATATACAATGGAATATTACTCAGCCATAAGAAGACATGAAATACTTCCATTTGTGACAACATGGATGGTTCTTGAGATAATCATGCTAAGTGAAATAAGCCAGACAGAAAAAAGTTGAAAATCACCTATCACTTATATGTGTGATATAAACCTAAAAGCAAGAAACTAACAGGACAAAGAAACAGATTCATAGACATGGACTATATATAAGCTAGTGGTTACCAGAGGACCATAGAGTAGTGGTTAGTAGTGGGGTAGGGAAGAAGAGGAGAGATAGACGGGGTAAAGGGGATCAAATATAGGGGGGTATGAGGAGGATGAAGTGAGTAAAGGGCATCAAATACATGGTAGCTTAAGGAAACTGGACTTTGGGTGGTAAACACACAGCAGAATATACAGATCTCATATGATAATGTACACCTGAAAATTATACAATTGTATTAACCAATGTTATCCCAATACTTAAAAAGAGTAAATTAAACACATAAAAATAAAATATAAAATGTATATGTAATTACGTTCTCATTTTACATTCTTCATATTGCTTATTTGAGTCTCTTCTTCCTCCATAAATCCTGTGAGATGGTTGTCTATTTTTATTAAACTTTTTTAAAAACTTACTTTTGTTTGTTGGTCATCTCTATTGTATTTTACTGTATTAACTATTTCTCCTCATTATTATCTACTTTCTTCTATTTGCATTTTGTTTTGTTGTCCTTTTTCTAACTTAAGTTGGATACTTAGCTCACTAAATTTCCACATTTCTTCTTTTCCAATATAAGTATTTACTTTTTAAGTTTTATCAAATATTATTTAATTGCATCTCATAAATTTTGATCTTTAAACTTTTATTATTGTTTAGTTCTAAATATTTTCACATTTCAATTAGGACTTCTACTTTGACCCATGATTTACTAAAGATTATGCATTTTAATTTTGAAAGTTTATTTTATAAATCTCATTTGTCACTTTATTTTTATTTGAATTAATTATATTCAATTAGAAAACGTCTGCTTAATACTGATTCTGTAAAATTTGTTGTCATGCTTCATTTAGATACTTAATGTTAATAAATGTTCCATGAATGCTTGAGAAGAATGTACATTTTTAAATTGCTGGGTACAGATTTTTATATATGTCCATTAGATTAAAATTGTTAATTGTAGTGTTCAATTTTTTATTTAAATCTACGTGTCAGGAGCTCAGCCAGCTGAGCCGGGGGAGAAGGAAAGAGATAGAGGGAGAAAGGGAAAGAGGGAGAGAGTAATTGAATTGCCAGGTGTCAAGAGTAGCTAATTAAAGCAACAAACCAAAAATGAAAGAGGTAAGCCTTTAATCACTTAATGCTATGGTATAAGCAAGAGGCTAAACAGGAGATAGTGAAGGCTCTCTTCTATTTTCCTGCATGTAATGGTGCACTGGTCAAGTTCAGATAGTAGATGTGAATGTCATCACTGTTGAGGAAGGCCAGGAACAAAAGATGCCAATAGTTTTAGGGCAAGGGGGAAGGTCTAGGAGTGGAAAGGTATTGAGGCAGCCCAAATAAAAGTGCCTTCAAGTGCCTTCATTTCCATTAGGCCTCAGCAGAGGCACCTGAAGAAGACCTCTGCCCAAGGCTAGGATAAAGATTCCTAGAAATAAAGGCTCAGGGACTAGGAATGTAAATATTCAAAAGAGCATGAGTGGCCAGAGGGGCCTGAGCCCTTGACTGCAACTCCTCTCAGAGGCTGCAAGGCATTGGTGTGCTCCATCTCTGATGGGATGGGCACCTTTCCACTAGGAAGCCTGCCAGGTCAAGCCGTTGTAATTGCTTACGGTCAGACCTGAAAAATCACACAAAGGTTTTAACTGAGAACCTTACTCCTTATTGTATTGTTGGTTTTATTTATAAATGAGGCAGGTGGGTTCATGGTGATGGTGGATTTATCTATTTTCCCTTGTAGTCCTATCAATTTTTGCTTTACACATTTGAGGCTACTAGAAGCATACAATTTTAGAATTGTTATATCTTTCTGGTGAATTAAATAATCATATTGATGTCCCCTATCTCTAATAATGCTTTGCTGATATTAATATAGTTATATTAGGTTTTCTTTAGTTAATATTTTTCCTGAAAAGATTTCACCCTTCCTTTTACTTTCAGAATTGCCATATCCTTATGCGTTGGGCATATCTCTTAAAAACAGCACATATCTAGATTTTAAAAATCTAATTTGATAAAACATCTTAGTCCATTTATAAATACACAGTATGATATTTTATTCAGACTTTTTTCTAGTTTTCCCTGTTTTACCTTGTTATTCCTATTTGTCCTAGATTTTCTATGCTTTTTCTCCCCCTTATCTTGCCATTTAAGGAGTTTAATAGTGTCTTTTCCCCTTCTATTGCTAATTGTTTGAATTTATATATTTTTTATTTTCATTAATTTCTTTTGAGATGTTACCATGACTAATTTAGTAAAGCCTAAAGTTAAATAATTTCTTAACCTCTGCCAGAACAGTATAGAATCTTGAATACTTTTACTCACATTGACTTTCTCCCATTATACTTATTATTATGCAGAACAGTATTTTGGTACTATTATTCTCTTTATTAATACTATAAACTAGATATTATTATACACAAATATTTATTTGGATTTACATACATGCTTCCACTGAATATTATTTTAATCCTTTTTCTCAGACCATCTACTAAATCATTTTCTTCTTTGCATCCTTTAGTTTATTTTGTACACGTCTCTAGGCAGTTTACTCAGCTTCTGTTTACATGTAAATTAGTTTCATCTTTGTTTTTGAAAGATAGTTTTGCTGAATATAAAATTCAAGGATGACTGTTATTTTTTCTCAACACGTGGAGGTATTCCACTATCATCTATTTTCCTTGGTCATCGTTGAGGAGACTGATATAATTTTCATTTATTTTTTAATGGCTGATTCTAAAATCTTTCCTGGTTCTCTATGTTCTACAGTTTCACTGCTTATATCTAAACTTAATTTTTAAAAAATTTTTTCTTTAAGAAATACAATGTGTTTCTTTAATTTGTCTTTTTTTTGAGATATGATGCAATTTCTTTTTATTTTTACTTCTTGAGATACAATTGTGCTTCCCACTCTTCTTAAGGGATCAGAGTTCCCTTACTGAGGTAGGTAGCAATGAGACTCAGTTCTGGTTAGTTTTCACAAGGGCAGTTTTTCACAGTTTTTAAGGAGTAGGGGTTGCTGGTGAAACTTTGGTAGCTGATAAAAAGAAACAAACAAGATATTTGCTTCCAGCATTATGGCTTACCTAGTGCTATGAAGGTTTACTAATACACTACACAGGACACACTATTTGAAACACTGCTGGTTTCACAAGAGGCAGATGTGATCTCTAAGGACAATCTGCCTTTCTCCTCCTCCTCCCTTCATCCCCCAAAAGAAAACAGATTTGATCTGGGGTGTGAAAAAGTGGTATGGAGTTAGAGATAGAACAGTGGGCAGCCAGATTAGGAAGGAGGAAAAGAATAAATTTTAATTGGGAACCCAAAAGAGTTTGCTACAGAAATGATGAAGTATTAGATTGAATGTGTAGAGAAACTAAACCATAAATTTCTTAAGGTCATGGATTTATGGGTTACCAGGGTTTTTTTTTATTATTATTATTTAACTTCTTCAGATGTTCCTTTTCTTTTTTTAACAAAAAGTTGCTTCATATTTTTAGCTAAATGTCCAGGTAAGACCAAGGCACTAGACATCTATATATTGATTTATTCACTCTAAAGATTCTGGGAAAAAAAAATGCTTGGTTAGAACTCAGCAGTGTTCTCAAAAAATGTTTCTTCCTGTATATCTATAGATTTAAAATTTTTCTGCTTGTCACATTCTTCATTTGCCCATCTCCTGGTAAAAATAAATATGTAACAAATAGCTCTGAAGCACACCAATATTAACTGATAAATCTTGTTTGTTATGTCATAATTAAATTTAAAGGACCTATTGGCAAAAGTAAGGTATTAGAGATAAAAGTAGACTTAACCCAAATTTTTATATGATTGAATCTATATATCTTTTAAATTCCACAGCCCAGTGTCCTTACTATTCTAGAATTGGAAGAAATTTTAGCGTTCATGTAATCAGAGATGCAGATAAATTAATTAACCTGCCTATGTTCACGCCAATAGTGGCTGATCTAGGCCCACCAAAGCCCTCCGATTTCCAATTTTACAACTTCACAAGAATAATAACTGAGGGACTCTAGGGCAGGACCTCTCTATTACTTATACCGAATGCACCTCGTATTTACCTTCAGTTATGTCATGTTTTTCCTATGTCTTCAGCCCTTCTCTACTTTTGGAACGTAAGACATTTATCTTTCACTGTGGACAGTGTGTGCTGCTAGCTATCCTGAACACTGTGAAGAGCTTGATGAAAAAGGGCCAGTGTTTCCTTGTTTCTAAGATGCACATATTTTCATGTTTAAACATTTTGAAAACAAATGCCTTCCAATTCATAAATACAGCTCTTAAATTGATGATATATCTGAAAATTGATAACATTTAAAAAGCTAGGAAACATAGTCTATGCCTTACGTTTGTCATCTGCTAACCCCACCCCCAAACCAGGACAACCTATTGTGGTGTCTGGCACATGGTAGGTACTCAAAAATAATTGTTGAATGAATACATGAATATATGAAGTAAGGTATAATTAAATAAAAACATGTATTCTGCTTTGGAGTACTTGCGACTTCTATCTTTTTTCCTTCAGCTGTACTTATGACTACCCAGTTAAGGAACCGCTTTTAGGAAACAGGAGGAAAATTGACTTTATCATGGGAACTAAGTGTGGTAATTCCTATGCATTATATATCATTTTTATTGTGTTCTTTTTAACTTCAAAAATATCTGATGTCAGAACTTTAGTTCTGGGGATACATTATTGACAGAGAAATTGCCAAGGAAGTTTAAAAACGTTGAGGAAGTATGCTGTCAATTATTAATGTCATGCTAATTATAAATTCAAACTAGACTCTTAGATCTCAAAGTGATCCATGCTTATCAGAGAGCTGGGTGACCTGCTATGGCCCTGGACATTGCAGAAATCATTTAAGTTCTTTCTTTGTAGTGGCTAAGCTTAACACTTATTTCTAGTGGTGATGACTAAGGCTGTAGAGCAGGGCTTTATTTAGCTAGTAGGAGGCGGGAAAGTTGAACAGGCACAAGTTTTGAAATCAGAAGACGTTGGGTTGAAACCTGGACTTGGACACTTAATAGCCGAGTGAAATTTAGCAAGTTAAATAGCTTCTCTGAGGCTTCAGTTTACTCACCTGAAAAATCAAGGTAGAAATATGGATCTCAGAGGATTAGTATGAGAATTCAATAGGGATAAAAGATACAGTGTCCTGGTATAACAAAAAGAAGCTAGCACTCTTTCTTTCCTCATCTCCTTCTTTGGGTAACTTCTGACTTCAGGCAGAAATCCCACTCCTCAAAATATCTGGGGAGCATTGCTTCAGTCCTTGAGTATCTTGCCTTCAGAAATACACTGTATATTCTGTCCCTTTAACTCGTAAGAGTCTTGTGTCACTAGAACAGTGTTTTCCTATCTTTGAGATTTGTGAATGACTTCTAGGATTTTTGCATTTTCCTTATAGACCAATAAGACTATTTGCTTAGTATATGTTAGACTTGCCTAGATCTAACATCTGTAAAATCACAAAATTGGTGTCCTAATTATATACCTATACAAGAACATATAGCTTTTATGATATACATTAAAACAAATAACTCTTACATGTTTGTGATTCACCTAAAATCATCTCATGCACCATTATTGGTATGCATGCCGTATACCAATACAGAAGTTCAAAACTACTCTCGATATTTTAAATAGAAAGGAATTAAATACAAAATTAGTGCTTACAAAACCACTGGGGACGAACCTTCAGGATCAACTCCCATAACACTGTAGAACTGACCAGTTCTACCAATCTCTGTCTTATTAGTTATCAGAATCCTAAAAAAGTAGTTTCTAAAGGGTCTATCCTAAATCTTCATTATTACTAGAAAAATAATACTTGTGATTAAAAATCCTACTGCTGCTGATCAGAAATAACATCTGCATTTATGAAAGACAACTTATTCATTGATTTTGTTTCTCCATCTATAACAGGTCTGCACCATGTTTACCCTAAATGTTTGATTTTTTAAAATGTTTTTTTTTCTGATCTTTGTGTATTCATTTTAAATGGTTATAATTAAAATGTTATGACTTGTTTTTCACTTGATATTTTTCATACTCATACTATATAATCTATTTTACATTATTATATCATATATAAAGTAATATAAACTATCTTTCATAACCATAGAATCAAGAAAAAAGTGAATATAAAGATCAGCTTTACCATGATAATTTATGTGCTGAGCTTCACATAGATTGCTATTGAATTTTTAACAGCTTTATTGAGATACATTCACCTATTTAAAGTTTTTGGTATATTCATAGGAGTGTACAACTATCCCTAAAATCTCTATTAAATTTCATCATTTTATTTTAAATTCATTTTTCTAAATAGCATAATTCTGCCATTTAATTGCTTATTCTCAATTGCAATGCATGCACACTCTATCTCTCTGCTCTAATAAAACTGCTCAAGACAGCGTTAAAACCATGACCAGGTAGCTGCAAGTTGAGATTATTCTGTTCAGCAGTGCTTTTTTTAAGGTAGAATAATTTAAATAAGCTTTCAAATCACTTCAACTTCACTATCAGTTGACACCAACCCAGGAAGCATGAAGAATACAATGAGAAGCGTAACCCCCAAAGAAAAGGAGATAAGTGCTGGCTAGCATAACTTGTCCTAAATACAACCATTCTATTTTTTTCTAAGAGTTCACAAATTCTGAGTTCTAGAATTTGGTTAATGACTGATATCAAATTTCCTGGCCTGTAGTTTCAGCAGTACATTCCCCCCACACACCTTTTTTTTTTTTTCCTTCTTTTTTAAGATCAGGATAATGTTTGTTTATGTCCAGTCTCTGGCATCTCTTTACAAGCAGGGAGTCACTCTGATATTTCCTCATAGTAGGCACTTAATTTATATATATATCTGTCGAGTGAATGAATTAATGCCTTTAACAAAGAGTTCTCATAGTGTTTTCATAACCACTTTTACTATTTACTTTGGTAATAACTGTCAGTTGCTAACTTCTACCTATGCATCAGCCCTTATCTTAAATGTCATTTCCAGAAGTCTTCCTGATTCTCTGCAATAGTTCAGGTGGTCCACGCTCTGCACCCTTTCGCACCACTCTTCTTACTGATAAAAGCTCTGAGGGAAATTTCCATGTTTATTTACTGTGTTCACCTTTGTATCTCCAATTCTAAGCTCAGTGCCCATCACACAGTCAGTGCCTAATCAGTATTTGTTGAATAAATGAAGTAGATTGGGAGGTAATTCATCTCTAAAGGCAAGAACTCATTCAACATAGGCAAGATTCTTGTACTACCCATTTAACTTTCTTGACTTTTAAACCATCGTCTTTTAAAAAAAAACAACCCCTTTTTTGAGACTTAATTTACATATCATAAAACTCTTCCGTTAAATTCTTATTAATGGTTTTTATCTCTCATTTTCTCTGTGAAGTCATTTTTCTGATGAGTAAAATGAGAAGAAAATAGAAGTGGAATTTAGTGAAACCTTGGATACAAAATGCACTCCTATAGTCCAATTTACTAGGGTTTACATCTGTTTTATTTTTCTATTGTGACTATACGCAAATTAACCTCTCTAAGCCTTGGATTCTGATCTGTAAAATCGTACTTATGAGAGTTTCTTCATTGGATAAGCTGAGGATTAAATGTGATGACATGCAAAAGACCTGATGCATTGATCCAATGCAGAGGTAATAACTTCAAAAGTGTAGATTCCCTCCCTTTTCTCTGTCATCTATTAATTTGGACCCCTAAATAGGATACCTTCTCTTTCACCATCATTATTTTGTTCTGAGCATATTTAAAAAAATACTCACCCTTCCTGTTCCCTTAGTATTTGTGTAAGCCCCACTTCATTCAGAGGTTTAGCTTTCCTGTCAACACTATTCTTACATATTTCTGTCCCTCTTTTTATTCATCCTTCCTCATATACTTTATCTCTCTGTCTTTTAAATATACCTGTAAAGAAAACAAACCCCACCTGAGATCATTAGAGAGCAGAGTATTTCTTGGATTGCCATTCCCTTTCTTTTTCACAGTATTTTTTTTTAACTCAATTTTCTTTTTCAAAGCCTTCTATTCTTTTACAAATGCTTTTCCTTTTACATCCGTTAGTCTCGAAATCATACCTGCCTTTTCCCTAGATCTGTTTCCTAAAGTCTCCTACCGCCTGCCTTTCTCTGTGTTGTTTTATGCTCACATCTTCTAGGTTTCTACAGCTTCTCCATGACCAATCAATTCTTCCCCTGGGAGTCATATTACATCAGCATTGGTAATGCAATATCTGTTATATTCCAGACTACGTTTTATTCTAGGCAGTCAATTAAAAATGAACCTTGCTACTGGTGTGATTTAACATGGAGGATGAATTCACTAAGGTCCAATGCAAACTGCGGAGAGATTTGGGAGACGACTATTTATATTTATGTTAAATATATACCTGTTGAATTTGGAATTTTCTTAACGCTTCAGAAACCCTGAACTTCGGGTAATTGGGATAGTAGAAAGGAAAGGTTTCCAAAACTTCGCAAAAAAAAAAAATTAGACTCTACCAAAAGGACTGCTCCCCACAATCAAGGAACACCCACCAACAAAACCCATCTTCATAACCACCAGATTATCTCACCAGCAAGTGAGACTGCAAGGTTTGGGGGTCCGGCCGTACCACTCTGCACTGCGCATAGGGGGGATTCGTGCCCATTTGGCTGCGATTGACCATTTCCCCCTCGTTGGTTTTGCCGCGATCCCCCCGCGCAGGCACCCACAGTGCGTCAGGCCGGCGCTTTATAGCGGCAGCCTGGGCGGCTCCACTTGCTGTTTTCACTCTTTTCTGTGCTGAGGGTCTGGCTGCGGTTCGCGAAGATGCAGCTCAAACCGATGGAGATCAACCCCGAGGTGAGCGTCGGGTGCCCCGTGGCCTGGGGAACACAGGACTGAGGGTGAGCCCTCGCCGGGCAGCCATATCGCTGACTGGTTTTATTTATTTATTTATTTATTTATTTATTTATTTTGCATTTGCCTTTCAGATGCTGAACAAAGTGAGTGGCGACTCGTGCGGCCTCTGTCCCCCTCCGCGGAAGCGCCGAGGCGGGGCGCCCCGGTGGGCGCCTTTTCCCAGGGCCGGAGCGACGCCCTGCGCGGTCCGGCCGCGGCGGGCGGGGGCGCGGTCGGGGTCGGGACCACCCGCTCTGCCCCGACCGCGGGGGCGGAGGCGAAGCTGCGGAACGGGAGGGGGATGGATGGATGGATGGAGGAGGAGGAGGAGGAGGAGGAGGAGGAGGGAGGAGGGGACTGCGCCCGGATTCGAGCGCCCGGCCGCGCTCCCGAGGGCGTGGAGGGGGCCGAGCCGGCTCGTGCGCCGGGGCTTCGCCAGGGCCACGTGTGGGCCGCGCTTTGTGCTGTGTCATCGCGCCGGCGGGGTGTGGCTCGGGGACTCTTCCCAGGCTCGCGTGGGGCGCGGGCTGTGCCAGGCCGGCCCCGCCCCCCACTGCTCGCCTGTCTCCGCGGGCCTGGCTGCCTCGTCTCCTCTCCGCAGGTGCTGGCCCGGCTGGGGGTCGCCGGCCAGTGGCGCTTCGTGGACGTGCTGGGGCTGGAGGACGAGGCTCTGAGCTCGGTGCCCGCGCCTGCCTGCGCGCTGTTGCTGCTTTTCCCCCTCACGGCCCAGGTAGGACGTGGGGCCCGGGCCTCGCGGACCGTGAACGCCTTTCCCTATCTCGAGTGAGGCGTTGAGGACATTGTTGACTCCAGACTCCCCTCTACACCTGGCCTGGGCGCCCAGACTTGGCAAACTGCCCCCTCCCTGTGGAGAATGGAGGGCGAAGCCCGCACTTTAGAAGTACCTACTCATTGGGGCTCTTGTTATATTAGCGTTTACTGCCTCCTTGCCCATGCATCCAGCATTGTCTTACATTTAGAAGAGGAGGAGGAGCATCTCGGTTTTATCATCCCAGTTATCCAAGGAAATAATTTATCCTCATGAATTCGCTTAAACCTAGGCATTTCTGAGCCTTCCACGCCAAGGGATGGGCTGGCTGGTGGTTTCCCTTTAAGGGCTGTCACCTGTCAAATTATTATTCTCAGACTCCTGCCTTGCTATTGAACGGAGGTGCACAGGCTTGCCTAAATTACCACACACACACACACACACACAAAACAAAAAACAAGTTCTTTAATTTTTCCACCTTAACTGCCCGGGTTTCCGGTGGACTCGGGCGTCTTCCTACTCCTCCATTTCCTACAACATGCACACTTGGATTTTAGCCTCTCCAGTGTGCTTTAAAAAAAATCTTAATCATTTGTGTATTGCGCCCGTGTGAGAACCTTCTTCCACCTCTTTATTCTCTTTCCTCTCAGACCTTGTAGCTAAGTGAAATAGGTTGGCAGTAAAGGAGTCTTGGAAAGACCTTTTTATTTTCTTTTAGATGTTTCTTCCTATAAATGTACATGGATATTTGTCCCTCAGAGACTGAGCATCAGTTATAAAAAGGTCGCTGGAATAATTGTGATGTATGTAATTCCACTAATTAGCATAATGTCTGTCTCCTATTGCTGTCACTTGACCCCTGATTTGGGAGTGGTTGAAACTTCCTTTAGAAAGCTTGAGACATGAGACATTAGCATTTGGGGCATCATTACTAACACAGCTTAACTGAAGCACCATCTTAAAGCTGGGTGTTCTAGAAGCATCCTCAGCATAAGTTAAGCCTTATGGGAAGTTCCAAGTGTTCCCCCTATAAATGGACTGAGATTGTGTGTTAAAAAAAAAACCCTATTAAAGCTAATTAGGATAATCGCACAGACATGATTTTTATTGCTAAAGCCTTAGGTAAAAATGGAGCTGCCAAATAATCACAAGTCAAATTTGCCTCCCTTTTGACCAAATCAAACCGCTATCTCCTCTGTCTCATTTGAGCCCCTCACAGACAGAGCTTTTTTCTTAGAGGAACCATGATGACTCAGAGGTTTTGAGCAGCTTTCAGAGGCAAAGCCTCTGGGAAGCAGTGGTGCAGCGAGTTTGTCTTTCAAAAGCCCACTGGTCTCCTTTTGCTGAATTAAGCAGTTCTTGTTAGAGAACATTCTGGTTTGAATATTTTATATGTCTGAAAGAGTTTGATACTTAACACTTTAATTCCAGTTCAGTCTATCAGATTTATTGAGCACCTGTTCTGTGATACAAAACACCTACTGGGTTAAGCTTGGAAGCAAATTTAAAGAAATTGAAGTTTTGTGCCTGACTTCCAAACTAATGTTAGTTTAGAAAGCATCCAATTTTGTCTAAGAATATTATGAAGTCCTAAATGGACCACTTCTAAAACATTAATTTTAAGTAATAATGAAATATTTACAGAAATGTGTCCATGCAAGTGTTCAGACAACCCTATAGGATGGTACTATCCTGTTTCTTAAAAAAATTAACGTAGAAAAGTGAAAAGCCTTACTAGTCAATAAGTAACTCAGTTCAAGGATTTGGTAGATGCATAATGCTAGAACTGCCTACGAGTTGGAGTTTAAGTTAATCTTGTAAGACAAGCGATCACATTCCTCTGATGATGCCACAGACAAGGCTTCAACTTCAGTCTCATGTAACAGAAACCTACTAGAATTGGAAATATGCTCCTGGTGCTCTGTCAAAATTATACTGGTTATGGGAAATAAATATTTCTATTGCATTAGCACCCTGCTTTTAACTGAGAATTCATACCTGTATGATCTTTAAAACTCAATAGTGAAAAGTTCAGACAAGCTTACTAAATTACTGTGCAAAGGGCTGGTGGATGCTTTGAGGAAAACTACTTACAGCCTCATTCATTTACTGGGGTCTTTCCTCCCTGCTATCGCTAATCTGTCCTAAAATTATAGTTGGCAAGGACAAACAGTGTCACATTGTCCTCTTGTAGGATGAGGAAGAGTTTTTGTGCGATCACAGCCAGCACCTTAGACCAATTGTCTTTCCTTCCTAAAAAAAAAGGGGAATGATTTTTAAGAATCGCTCCTTTCAACAGTTAAGGCTTGCTTCATTTTGCGAAGGATACTTAGATAGAATAGATAGAACTTTAAAGAATAGTGGGATATAATCTGGCTGGTATTCTTTTCGGGTGTTAAATTGACCAAAGCTTGATTGGGATGCCCATGTGACACACAGCCATTGTTGACCATAAAAGAAGAAAATTATGTGGCTCTTTATATTTCTGTTTGAGATTCCTGTGTTATATAATGAGCTTGTCTTTTTCTGACTTTGTGATACCATCCATTTCTAGCTAAAATGTTGCAGTGGCATCTAGACAAAGCCTTGGGCAATATCCAAGGCTGTTACTGCACTGCAGCATCTGGGTGGAGCCTCAGAACCTCTCAGAACCTCATGGGCTGGTGTGGGTGTGGGAGGCAGACAGGCCATTCTCTGGGCATTGGCCTGCATCTAGAATCAGGGCTCCTGGTCACACATCCTACTTGTGTATCCATTTAAGTGGTAGAACTTGCTGTGCTATTTGTTCTTTACATTTTCATTTTGAGATAGTAACATGTTTTTTATATCCACAGCATGAGAACTTCAGGAAAAAACAGATTGAAGAACTGAAGGGACAAGAAGTCAGCCCCAAAGTGTACTTCATGAAGCAAACCATTGGGAACTCCTGTGGTACCATTGGACTTATACACGCAGTGGCCAATAATCAAGACAAACTAGAATTTGGTAAGTGAGTTTTGAGGCTAGTCATCCTCTAGTTGACTTCTAGTTAAATGTAACTCTTCATTCCGAATCCTATAAAGGTCTATTCAGCAATATCATTGCCTTTAAAAGTTTTGAAACTTACTTATCCAGAGATAATCAGTGGGTGAATTCTTGTTTCTCTCTTTTAAAGGAAGGAAACTCATTTTCTAAGCATGGTTTGTCTTCTTAGAGGAAGAATGAGTGTGATACGTAGTTTTGTACTGCCTTCCTGCATGTACTCTTCTATCTGCAGACAGCTTAGTTGGGTCTGAGGTAAAGAATAAAGAACATTCTTTTGGACCCAATTACTGTCGTAATTCTCATGTGTTCCTGTTCAAGTCTCAACAGTTCTGAAGAATTAGAGATGGTGTTAAGTTGTAAAACATCAACAGTTAGGACCTGTCTTTAATGGTGCTGTGTCTCATAGCAATAAGAGAACCAAAACAGCTTAGAGCAGCCGGACACATACAGTGTGCAAGTTCTTGCAGGGAGGCATAGCAACAGATTGAAACCTTAAAAGATCTAACTGTGAACAAAGTCAGGTCAGGGACTTTAACCCACTTTCAGTGGATGTTGTGGAGGACGTAAAAGAAATGAGTGAGGCTTAATTTTATCGTACGCACAATTAATAGCTCTAAAATATCTTAAAATACATTGCCATTTTGTCTGACTTAGGTCAGGGGTCAGCAAACTTTCTTAAAAGGCCAGAGTGAATTTTGCAGACTTGAGGGCCATATGGTCTCTGCCCTTGTAGTGCAAAAGCAGCCATAGACAATAGGTAAACCAATGAATGTGGCTATGTTCCAATAATTTATTTACCAAAATAGGTGGCAGTAATCTGATTTAGACAATGGGTGAGGTGACTAAGGATCGAATAATTTCAACTGATAGTCCACACTGTTTCTTGTAGCAGGTCAGATACATTAAACAACAACAACAACAACAACAACAACAAGGAAAATGTGGCCAAGACTGTCTACTACTGGTATACTTTTGAAATTAAAAAAAAAAAAAAAGGTTTTCTTGGTCATAAATATTCAGATCTTCTCAAAGTTAACATTTTCAAATATTAACTTGACTGGGCCATGTTAAAAAGTTGTAGCTTGATTCTTTCTGACTCACAGCTGTCATAGAGTTAAGTGGATTTCTATCACTTCCGAATTTTGAATGGTCTCAGTTTAACAAATTTAAGTTGAGAACTGAAAGTTCAAATCGAGGTTTTGAAATACAAGTCGCTCTTGCTCTAGATGTGTAGTTGTTGTTTCCTAGACTTATGCACACTGAGCAACAGCAAAACACTTATACTGTCAGCCAGTCAGTTGTCTCTAGGCCAGACTATTTTTTGCTCTTAACATTTCTATTTAAGATCCTTAGGCTAATGTCTGTCTGGATACCTGTATTGCTAAGCTTGCATTTTCTACCTTGAAATAAAAATCTTGGTTTGAGACTTATTAGATTAGAACGTTATTGTGTATGTCTGCAATACACATTAACTGTACATTGCTAGGTGCTGTAGGTATAGCAATAGGTAAGACAGTTCGTGTCTTTATGACACTAAAATTCTCACAAATATGTGTTACAAAAGGATAAGTTCTATACCAAAGTGATGATAAGAGATTTGAGAGATGAGTGTGAGGTGAGAGGTGAAGGGTTTGGGGAGTGGTTAGGAGCAGAGGCAAGAAAGCTTTGCACATGGGAGGATTGGTGAGATCTCTAGCATGAATGCACTGAGTAGGGAGTGGTGAGAAAAAGAGGCTGGGGAAGATGGGACAATTTATCCACATCCTTGGGGGCCATAGTAAAGATTCAGGTCGCTAAACATGACAAGCTGTACAACAGCTTAACTCAATAATAATGTGCATCGTTTGCATTATTTTATGTATACTAATATGTGCATTTTTTTTTTCAAAGATGATGGGTCAGTCCTGAGACAGTTTCTTTTTGAAACGGAGAAGTTATCCCCTGAAGACAGAGCAAAATGCTTTGAAAAGAATGAGGTAGGACGAGAACTTCGGGAGCATCACTTTTCAATAACTCTGGGAGGTTTTTGCATTAATGATTTTCTCTTCTGCAGGCCATTCAGGCAGCCCATGATGCTGTGGCTCAGGAAGGCCAGTGTCGGGTAAGCACAAATGCAAATCAGCTAGACCAGAAGCCACCTGTGTTTTCCCAGAAATATGTGCAGGAACCTCTTACTGGAACCCAGTAAATGTTGTTTTCCATCCAAGACCAGTTAACATCAGAAAACTACTGGAATTACACATTGACTAGACTGGTTCATAAAAATGGCTTTCAGATCTAATTGGCATTTGACATAGCCTTGAATAAATTCAAACTGATAGTATTTTGTTTAGATCCAGATGAGTCTAATAGAGTAACACCCTTCCTAGTAATTGAGCATTTCAGGTACTTTTCTCACAGACTGTTGGAGATAGTTAGGTATACGAACAAGGACTGACAATTTTGATACTTATCTGTACTATTAATCTGAACAGAACCTTGTAGTCAACTGTTCCATTAGATTTAAATCAGTGGCAGTACCTCTATGACAGTTGGCTCTGCCACTTTCTAGTCTTGAATTTGGATGAGGTACTTATCCTCCCTAAGGCTTAGTTCCCTTCTCAGTAAAAAACAAGTTACAGAGTTCTGACAGTTATAGTCTATCTATCTTAATGAGATTAGATTAGGGCCTAGTATATAGATAATGCATAACTATTAGCTATAACAACTTAAAAAATATACAAGCAAGTCAGTTCATATACTTATTACATACTACGTTTTTAACAAATTAGGTTTTTATAAAATAATTGTTTTCAAAGAAATTTCTTGGCTTCCCTCAGGTCGATGACAAAGTGAATTTTCATTTTATTCTGTTTAATAACGTGGATGGTCACCTCTATGAACTTGGTATGTTTTACTCCATTTTTGGAATCTAACAGTTTAATGAATGCTTTCACACTTAATTCCTCTTACAGTATTGGCATGTAACTTTATGGCACTTAGTATATTATTTTTGAAGCCAGAACAACTGGGTATTCTTCTGGGGGCACTTAACCCTTTATCCTACTAAGAGCATCCCCCCTCAGGCAGCTGACCTGCTAAACAAATGGCTTACTGGCTTTAGTCACAGAAGAATAAAGCTTCTAGGTCAGCACTAGTTGGAGGCATGTGTATTCAGTTTTTCTCTTCTCACCTTCCACCACAGCACTATCAGTACAGGATTATCTCTAGTATCATTCTTTTTCAGATAAGAAATACTTTGGAAAAGATAAATGCCTAAATATGACCTTGTTTATGTAAAAATGATTTGGACATGTTGGAGTCATTTTGATAACTGGCATTCATCTTGTAAGAGTCATCCTCTATTAATGGAGAAAGACTTGCATCTGTTGTCTCAAGTCAGGACACTGCCTATGGGCATAGAAGGGTAAAGGAGACTTAGGGCTAATTGGCAGTCATTGAGGGGCAGATGAAATCTCAAGGGTCCCTTCTTGCCTCCACCTTCCCTGCACCTTAAGACTTTATCTGACTTTTGTTCTGTGGTCCTTCTCAGGAGATGGGGCACAAGCTCTTCACAAGCTGGGTTGGGCTTGTGTGATCTTGTTACTTACAGATGAGGATTGCCTGGAATGGAAATCTAGGGACACTGGAACCACATTTCTAGCCTGTTGCTTCATAACTGGGCTTCCCTTTGTGGGAGTGACAGTGGTATTCGGGAGAATCTAAAACTTCCCTTTAGGCTGGACAAGCATAGGAGCCAGAAATCATGCAGAGAAAATTGACATGCCTGGCGTCTTTGTTACAGATGGACGGATGCCATTTCCAGTGAATCATGGCAGCAGTTCAGAGGACTTGCTGCTGCAGGTAAGCTTTGGAATCCATCTTTAGTAAGGCCCACGATTCTTTAGCCAAGTTGTCTATTCTGGGGACAGCCAGCCCCAAGCATCTGGGTTAATCACATCCTTTGGGGCTTAAAGATCATCTTAGTAATTCTATCTTATTTTACAGCAAAAAGTTTTAAAATAGGATCCTTCAGAGCAGTCCTGACTGATCTGTATTGTACGCTGTCTTCAGCCGTAGTTAGAATTAGCCTGAAGGCCATTGCTTTGTTTCTTTGTGGGAGTAAAGTGACCATCACCGCCCTGTCTGGTTACATCATAGCTGATGACTAATGGAGCAGCAGCCTGAGCCTTCCTTTATTCCTCCCAGGCTACTGAATTTGGGTCAGTTTTGTAGGTGTATTAAGGATTCTGTTTAGGCAGGTAACTTTAGGAACACTTTCTTTCCACATGGTTCACTCTTACAGGATGAGAGAAGCAGATTCAAAATATGCCTGACAAGAACTTTAAGATCACTATAACCATCCTGGTACAAGTGACTACAGAAACTTCTTAATTCTGGACTGGGGCTCTTAGACTACCCTAGGCTTCTTCACACTAAAAATGAGTCTCTACATTTGAATCAGTTTGCTGTTATAAAGGAAAATTGCATAATCATGATAAAATAAAAAGTGCTGTTAAGGTATAACTATTTCATTTTTAGCACTAACAGCAAATCTTTCTTCAGCACATGTTGTGTGAAGACTGGCGGACAACAAACTTTTGTTGTCCAAATAGAACCAAATAGAAGATGTTCTAGTCTGTGTGTGGCATATGGCCTCACTGCAAGTATTCAGTTTTGCTGTTTCAGCTCCAAAGCAGCCCATAGAGAATGGTTAAATGAATGTGTGTGTTTCCATTGAAACTCTAGTCACAAAGACAGGCAGCAGGCTGGATTTGGCCCACAGGCTGCAATTTGCTGCCCTTGTGCTAGATGCTTTTCTAAGTGACCTATAGCTTATATAGAATCCTTCTAAGGATACTGTTAGGTGTTATTTACATTTTACAGATAAAACCAGAGGTTAAGTGATGCCCAAGGTCAGTGACTTAAATGGAAGAATCATGGCTCACATCTAGACAGCTGTCTCTGGAGTCTGTGCTCTTAGTCACTATATAATATTGACTTTCTATGGAATAGGCCTGTCTTTGGAATGTCATGGACCTGATGACTCAGGGCGCTAGTGGGCCAAATTATGCCACTCTAGGAGGGAGGGTCACTTTCTCTAGTTTGCTGTTATACACATCTGTGATGAGTTAGAGCTAGTTCTGGATATTCAAAGGGTATATGAGAATAGTAATATAGAATGAGAACTAGACCTAGAGAAAGAGAATGGGACAGTTTGCAAGAAAGAGTCAGAATTTACTTATGGGGGAGAGTAAGAACAGAAGCAAATTTCTGGTTGTGACCCATTTGGGAGAAGATTCTGGTTCTTCTAATAAAGCTCTAATGTAACTCATATCTAACACTAAACACAAAATGCGCCCCACATAGGATGCCTAAAACTTAATGTGAGTAGAATTTATGAGGTGTGAGGAAGGTAAATCTTTTTAACTAATTAGAATTTCATTTAAAATTAAATGAATATAAACCAGCATCTTAATTCATGAAAATTATTAAATCGGCTTGGTTCTGTACGGTTAAAGATGTTTTTGGTTGCCTAAACTATAAACGAAATTGTTAAGCCAATGGAAAAATACATAAATTTAACCCAAATATCCTCAACGTGAATGAATTTAGGTCACTGCTCATTGTGCAGGAAATGGCTTTCTCTCTTTATGAGCACACATTGAATATTAGCAACACCGGGGGTCCTATTGGAAAGTTAAGTTGGGGAAGGAAGGTAGGTGTCAGTCTAGATCCTCGTTAGTTTTTATATGTGGTTCCAAAGCAGGAATGAAACTGGTGTGGTTGATGCTTTAAGGGCCACACTCATTGTTGAGTTGGTGATTTGTAGCCTTTGAGAGCATGACAGTTGTGTCATGAGTACTACCTGTCCTCTTAAAGGCCTTATAATTATTGTGGTTTGTGGAGCTATCTTTCCACTGGACTTTTTGCAAATTGAACAGAGTGATTTCTATGATCCCAAGGCTTTTAAACCTAGAATTTGGTAAATAACTAATGGAGATATACCTTGGAGATATTGCAGGTTTGGTTCCAGACCTCTTCAGTAAAGAGTATTGCAATAAAGCAAGTTGTAATCTTTTTGCTGGTGGAGAATCTTGCCTTTAATTTGTAAAAAATGCAAAATCTGTGAAATGCAGTAAACTGAAATGCAATAAAAAAGTGGTATACCTGTATTGGGCTTAGTTTTCTGTTACCAGTCTTCGTAATCTAGGTCTTAGAATTAGTTAACACATGTCACTCCAAAAATAGCTAAGAAACCATCACTTGTCTGTACCTGTAATAGCAAGTATTTAAAATTTTAAGGCTGTTTTGTGAAATGTTTTCCTTAAAAGAAATTTGTCTCTACTCTGAGAATTTGAGTTTAGAGATCTTTTGCCCTGTGGAAGAGAGATCAGTTTCTATCTTACTTCAATTTGAGGAAAAGCACTGATGATGTAGTTTTGTCAAAAGCAAGCACAAGGCAGGAGAAGCACAGGGCATTTGTTGGAAGTCATAGAGGAGTCAAAGCTTCTGAAATCAAATCTGTGATGCAGGTTCATGTCTTTCCCATCACATGATTTTTTTTCTCTCCTGCCTTAAGCCCTGCATTTCAAATTTAATGGGAACTTTAAAGTTGATCCAGAGTGGACTTTGAGTGTTAATAAGCCTTACTGGTACTTTCCCTTTGAAACTTTCATTTTGAGCTTTTGACATTTGGATATTAATGACCTTCCTCCTTTTCAGGACGCCGCCAAGGTCTGCAGAGAATTCACTGAGCGTGAGCAAGGGGAAGTTCGCTTTTCTGCTGTGGCTCTCTGTAAGGCTGCCTAATGTCATGTGGGAAGAGATTAAGCTTTTTTCCCCTTTTTCCTTCACCATAAAAATATATCCCTACCAATGCAGTCTTAAAATGCTTCAGTACTTGTAGAACACAGCTGTTCTTTGGTTCTGCAGATACGCTCTTACCCCTGGCCACACCCAAGCGCAAGCAGATAGCAGAGCTCAGTTGTCAATTGAGCAAAGTTCAGTGTACGCTTCAGATGGCGAAGCATTTCTCCCATTTTATGTCTTGTACCTCAATAGCTAATGGCTACTTTGGTTTGTGTCTGTAACTTAGGGCCTTGGATGTGGTGTAAATTGTCCTTAGAAGGAATAAAACTTTTCTGCTGATAAAAGTTAAGCCTAAACTGGTTTTTATTTTCAATTTTACCTTCCCTTCAATGTATCTCCAGTTATTTTGATAGTAAATATGTCTTCCATATAAGTAACTCATACAGCAAAGATAAAATTACCATAAAAATATTTAGTGTCTCTAGATTTTTTCTATACATTCATCTATCTGTAGACTTTTTTAAATTTGTAGAACAATTTTAGATTTACAGAAAAATCAAGAAGATACTAGAGTTCCCATATACCTTTCATCCATTTCTCCTATTGTTACATTAGTGTGATATGTTTGTTATAATTAATGAAAAATATATTACTATTGACAAGTCCATAACTTATTTAAATTCTCTTCATTTGTACCTGATGTCCTCTTTCTTCTACCACATTACATTTATTTGTCGTGTCTCAGGTTCCTCTTGGCTGAGATGGTTTCTCAGGCTTTCCATGTTTTGGATGACCTCAACAGTTTTGAGGGGTACTGATCAAGTAATTGCATCAAGTAGATTGCCCCTTTATTGGGATTTGTCTAATGCTTTTGTCATAATTAGTCTAGGGTTATGGGTTTTGGAGGAGGAAGACCACAGAGGTAAAGTCCCATTTTCATCATATATAAAGGGTACATATTAGTGACATGATTGACCTTGATCACCTGGCTGAGGGGATGTTTGTTAAATTTCTCCACTATAAAGCTGCTTTTCCCATCACACCTATGCTCATTGGGAGGTTGATTATGCACAGCTCACACTTCAGGGTGTTGAATTTTGCTCTATCTCCTTGTGAGTAGAATATCTCTGAATTTATGCAATTCTTTTGCAAGGGAGATTTGTCTCATTTGCTGTTTATTCAATCATTTATATTAGTATGAACTCGTGGATATTTTATATCCTGGGTTATAATTCAATACAACATTTTGTTGCTCAAATTGTTCCTTCTCAGTAGCTCATGTGTCCATTTGACATACCCCAATCAATGCAGGTTTTAGGTTTTTTTTTTTTTTAAATATCTTCTTTGTTGTTAAGCCTTTCTATTTTATGGATAAGGATATTCATGTAATGTATAGGCTTGCATTAAAAATTAACATTTGTTCTCAAGTAACATTTGATACTTTAACAGGTCCTTTCTAGTTAATAGGAATTAAGAGCAGTGAGAAAGGGACCCCATGTTTCTCCCTGTTCTTACTGTGATTGTCATGGAAGAGCTTTATCATCCTGTTGCCAGCAGTCCAGATCGCTTTGGTTTCAGCCATCTTAAAGTTTTGAGCTCAGATTAGGTGATAATACCTGTGATTCCAGCTTCTAAGTGAAGGATATATTGGATCCTAGGAGGAAAGTAATAACTACTGTTAACATTCTTTTTATTTGGAAAACTAAATTTATGGTGATTCAGTTGATTCTAATTGCTTAGAGTTGAAACTAGAGGAGTGCATTTTCAGTTATAACTTGGTGTATGACTTCTATACAATTATTTTGAAAATTGACTTTGGGGAAAGGAAATAAAACAAAGCCTCCTCCTGCTAATAGGAGTTGGTAAAAAGATTGATTTTGGTATTAGAAATACAGTAACATTTAGTGGTTTACTTTATAAGACTTTATGTGTAAGAAACATATTTATTAAAATGCTTCCAAACTCATGCTGTAGCTTGCCACACCATGGAAGGTTACACAATAGCCAATGTCTGTGGGTGATCATCAGCGGGAGGTGCAGAGAAATTTCCGTTTCACTGAGAAAATGGGCACAGAGGTTGGGTAACATGCCCAAGTTCTCACTGTTAATAACTAGGAAACCAGGACATAGATCATGGACTGACTTCCTAAACGTAGCTAGCCTTGGGGTCAAACCTGTCTTTGATCTCCACTTTTGCCTCTCAGTAACTGGGCAAAGGAATAACCCTCTCCCACATATTCATTTATGTTAAAATAGGTGAAGATGTCTGGGAAGGTCCTGGCTTCTAGAAGGTTCGATCTAGTACCAATATCTTTCCCACTGTTCTTGTGAGGCCTCAGCCATGTACAGCCCAGGGAGTACCACCTACTTCATGTCCCACACATAGGCAGTACCCCCTGGACTTGTGCAACTCAGAGGTCCTTGTTTCCCCAACAAGCCCTCTTCACTGACATCTTGGATTTATCAAAGATCTATGTCCAGTTGCTTATTCTTTAAAATGTTACTAGTCTTTTTCAATGAAGGTGATTTTGCAGTGCTTTGAACAGGCAAAGCCACCTGATGCTAAGGATCCTCCCTTTTTAACCACAATGTCCAATTGAGTCTATTTTATTTCTATTTAGTATAATACTTGGTCTGTCTTATAGACCCAAGAACATAGGAACATGTTCATGCATGAAACTAGTGAGATAGTTTTGTAAAATGTGTATACATGTGTCTAGAAAAGACAGGGCCATAATAGCTAAATGTTTACTATATTCTAAGATGAACTTAACCTATGAGATGGATATTATCCCCATTTTTCAGATAGAAAACTAAAGCACAATGAAGTTCAAGCAACTTGCCTATGGATATGGCTAGTCAAGGATGTTGCTGAATTTTAACCCCAAACGGACTGGCTGTAAGAGCCCACAATAATGATTATTGCTGGGCAGAGGTGGACCTAACTTATGCTGAACAAAGTTTAAGCTTTAAGGCCCTATACTTTGATGCCCCCTTCCAACATCTTGACGTGTGTCCTTTTGAAATTTGCGATTTCTTGAAAAATTGGGTCTGCTCCTATCTCTGGATATTGAGATTATGGGTGATTTTAATTTTATATTCTCATTTTCTAAGCTTTCTAAAATTACTGTATTACTTTTATAATAAAAAAGTATAAGTTTTTCACCTAGGACTGAGAATTCTATAATTAGCTCCTGCTGGTTAATTCTACCTTACTTTCAAGTTTCTTCAATTTATAACAAGTCAGCACGACTTCTATCTTTTATGGGCTTCATTCTCTTTCAACAGGCTACATTGTAAGGCTGTTTTAGAATTTTAAATAATCATCTTTATGTTCTCTTAAGCCTCAACTTATTTGGAACATGTTCTTTTTCTTGCACACCCTACCATGTGAAGTAATGATGTGCTAAATTGGTAGTTACTTTTTTTGTCCCTTGAATGATGTGACCTTATGAATTTATTTGTATAATAGCATTAAGTTGTTCACCTGTTTGATTTCTTGGCTTGGAATTCACTAAGGAACAGGTGTGGTTTGGCATAGCTACTCTGAATGGCCTATGTAGTCAGGCTGCCTGGTACAATCCTGTGGAATGGGAATGATGAGACCTCTCCCACAGGATTATGAGGATTGAGCTAAGATAAGGCACACAATACATAGTGAGCTCACCTTGAGTAATTAATGTAAGTGTAAGTAGAGTTGAGGAATGTATGTGTGTTTGAATCTTAATGAACAATGGAGGAGAAGTAGAGAAGTCTCAGCAGAAGAAATAGTATGGATAAAGTTCTCTTTTAGTACAGAACATCTGGACAATTGAAGTCACTTGATGTTTTCCTTTTCCTGGTCATGTTTGCAGTCAGTAGTTTTAAACTTATTCAAAAACATGTTAGTGAATGTGTCTCCTAACTTTTTTAGGAATCAGATACTTTCCATAGTGTTAATCATTCTCTAAAAGGCAGGATTTTAAAAATTAACCTTAGCATGGTACATTTATCGAATCAATGAACTAACTTTGATACATTACTATTAACAAAAGTTTATATTTTATTCATATTTCTTTAGTTTTTACCTAATCTCCTTTCTCTGTTCCAGAATCCCATTTAGGATACCACATTACATGTCATTGTCATGTCTTAGACCCCTGTTGGCTGTGATTTATTAACTAAAACCAATGATGTTAATCCAGCCTGCAGCTTTGGCTCTAGCTCCTGACAGTTCTGCTTGTCTTTGCTCTCCTGGAGCTATGCCCATAGGCTCCACCCCTTACCAGCTGGGTGCCTTAGCCAGCATAACTCCCAAAGCCTGATTTCTTCATCTGTAAGTGGATTGAGTATCTGCCTTAAAGAATTATCATGAGACCCACATGAGAATATTTGTGAGGTTCCTGGGGATGTGCCTGGAACATAATATATGCTATTGTCATAATATATGCTATTGTTTTTGTTTTTATCATCATCTATATTCTTTGCAGTTCAAGGTACCTAAGTGTCTTTTTCTACTCACTGCAAAACCAAGCCTCATTTTCTGAGATAAGGTCCCATTTCCAAAACAACTTTTCCTAAAAGTTACCCTAATCCATGGCTCCCAGACCATCAGTGCCTCTTTCTTTGTGAGAGGGGTACATTCTGATTCATATCAAGACATGAACAATATTAGTGTATTTACCTTTTTGTTGGGGCCTGATTTTTAAGAAGCGAATCATGACTTTATAACTTTCTAAGGACAGATGGGTGTTTTGAAAATGGAGAGTCGTAGAGCTATTTGCTTTCGTTGAAATTAAGATATTTCTAGTCATTAGAGGTAACAACATTTAAATGTTCAATATTTGGATATTTAAGTCCAAATTGAGTGGCTAACACCTGAAATCTCTCACATAAGACACAATAATATAAGACGAAAGCTTTATTCAAAACTATACTCATTGTGTCCATTAGGTGGCAGCATAGGAAAGCTCAGGCAATTTCGTAGCTAAGTAGATTTGAACAAAGTTGAACCAGGAAAGAAAAACCAGTAGCTATTGGGTGACTGTGGCCTTTTCTGGGCAAGATGGAAAAGTGTGATAGTACCTGGGCCTTCATTTTGGCTCAATATTTTGGACTGGACCAGTCCCAACATAGATTGACCAAAGTCAGTCTTGCGAATTGCTTGTTAGACTATTTATAATTGTGCCCAGGATCTATTTTATTATAAAAATAGAAATAAACTAATAATTTCAAATCACAAGTTTGTTAAATGAATACTTCTTCTGCTGATGCTGAATTAGATATTGTTCCAAATATAATTGATTTAATACAATCAGTTCTATATCCAGTAACACCTTGTTTTCAAATCCATCTTAACATTAGAAAATAGTGGAATTAATTGTATAATATTGAATTAGTATATCAGCTCTTCAGAAAATCATTTTTCTCAACACTTCAGTTAAACAATGTTAATTTTATTTTTAAGTAGTTTCATATAGATTTACTTGGTCTTTCCATTAAGAGAACTGGGTCTGATCCCAACATTGACATTAAAAACCTTTATGACATTGAAAAATTAATGACATTAACAATGATATTAGTTGGGTGACATTAGCCACTTTTATTTTTATTTTTTGGTCACAGTTTCCTCATATTAATTTTATAATAAAAATTAAATAGACTTGAAGCTCACTAAAGTCCCTTCCATCCTTATGAGTTTATATACCATAAGGTCCACCAATTCTCTTCTTGGTCTTGGTTCTTGGTTCTTCAGGCCCCTTATTATAACTACGGTGTGGCAATGTTCTCTTTACTACCCCTAAAGAGAGTTCATAGCCAATATAACCTACCTACACACCCACTTTTTAAAATTCGACTTAAGGAAAATGTTCAACATGTAAGTACAGGTGTTACTACATTAGAAGACAAAGTAGGGTGAGGCTTATACTTAAAATAACTGAGACAGTGACAGCTGCACCTGCAGATGGATATGGGTGATACATTGACAACTCAGATTCCATGAACAACCTTGTTATCGGTTATGTGATATTCCCAAAATGGTGAAAAATCTTGGTAAAGTCCCAAACAAAATAATTACATTCTTTCCCTTTGTTGCAAGAAGCTACACACGGACAGGGGAAATTGGACACTCAGATAACTTTATTAGAGGAAGGAGAATTTATTAGCCAACGGAGCGCATAGAGCTTAACAGCACCAAAGCACAAACTCCCCTTGGTTAAATTTCTTACAGCTTATATACGCTTGCAGTGTCCATGCAAGGGGTGGGTAATTCCTTTGTCTGAGGTTTCATGCGCACCTCTTGACTCAGGAAGGGGAGGGGGAGTTTCAGGTGGAGGCTGCAAGGGGGAAGGACCACTGGTCCTATCTATTTACAGATCGTTTATCTGTAGGTGTTGCAAGGGTTTCTAGAAGGCCATTAAAGATCTATAGGGTATGGCTAATCTATAACCAACTGAATTGGTCATTTCTGCAAGCCCTTTCCTTTGCATTTTTCAGATGCCTCATCTCCTCTCTTACCTTGATTTACCCACTTAGTACATTTATGGAAACTTCAGTGCAAAAAGTGCAAAAATATATAGAAGTTCAGAAAGGTATACACAGATTTTTCATTGGTATGCTTACAGGGATATTCAAAAGCTGTGTAACATGCAGCATAATTCCTCATCATGTGAGGCTGTGGGTCTCATAAGTCAGCTCTGAACACAATGCCAGTGAAACCTACACCCTATCATTACAACAACAAAATATTGGCCCACAAATTTTCAAAATCCATTAGGGATTGGTACCACCATCCCTGGTGATCACTTCGCTAGACTAGAGAATCTTTCCTAAGTAATTTGTCTCAGGCAGAGTTCCAAACTGTCCCCAAGACTCCCAGCCCCTGGAATATGAACACCTTCCCCCATGCATTCAGTCCAGTGCTAATCTAGATGCTGCTTTGAAGAGATTTTTCAGATGTAATTAAGGTCCCAAATAAAGTAGCCTTAAGATAGAGATTGTTCCCAGTCAGCCTGACCTAGTCCTTAAAAAGTACTAGGAATGTGGGCAGCCCCAGGAACCACGACTGGGCCTCAGCTGACAGCAAAGACATGAGGATCTGAGTTCTAGAGTCAAAGGAACCAAATTTGCCCAACAACCTGAAGGAACTTGGAAGCAGACTCTTCTTCAAGAGCCTCTAGAAAGAAACATGGCCAACACTTTAATTTCCGTTTTGTAAGACCCCTTGTAATACAACCCAGTCATGCCACGTTGGACTTCTGACCTACAAAACTACATGCAAAGACATGGGAGTTGATGTAAGCCTTTAAATTTGTGGTAAGTTTGTTATGTGTCAATAGAAAATTTATGAATAATTTAATAAGGCAATGCAACATGTTTACTTAGTCACTGAATTTCTCATCACTGACCCCCGGTGGCTGCACCAGGAAGAAACCACATTGATCCTTCTTAGTTCCTTGCCCTCCTCACCGTCCTGTGTAGGAAGGTGTGAAGATCATATTGAAATTCCAGGAATGGACAGCCCTTCCTTATTCTGCATCCTCCCTGGAATGTTTAAGGTCACTCTGGTTCCCTGGCCAAGACCTCAGCCAGCGTTTCCCTCAAGAACACATTCATAACTTTACTTACGCTTTTCATCACAAGACACCATGCTGGTGAAACATGAACAGGAAGGGTGATGTGTAACCTAAATCACTTACTAAAATCTGACCTACACATTTTACTCATTGCTGCAGAAGGTCTCATAAATCCCATTCATATGAATGTGATTTAAAAAATAAGGTTCTTAAAATACACGGTACTGAAAATTTATATTTTGTGTGCAGTGAAGAATTCCAGAGCTTCAGGTATGATCTGCTGCCTATTTTTCTCTCCTCTGTTGGGTCTATTTTTTTCTGTAGCTCCTTCCTCCCTCAGTTCTGCTCAGAAATGTCAGCAACAGAGCCACTTTATTCTGGAAGGCTCTCTTTTTTATTCTTTTTGAAAACATGGAAGCCACATTTGAGAGCTTTATAAATATTTTAACATTGAAAACCCATAAAGTCTTTGGAATAAATAGAGAATAACAGTTGGTTTAGAAACCAGGCCTGGTTTTTCCACTTCATGTGCTTTTGCTTCTGTGGATTGCCACGGGCCCATGTCCCTCCTTTAAAGACACGTGGTGGCAGTATAGAGACATAAGTTCATCATCATTTATGCAAAGTTGACTCATTTTAGGAATTTACCTTTGGGGTCTCTTCTGATAGTCTTGAGCCATCACAAAAAGGGCCCTCAAATATACATAACCTTCCATTCTTCCCTCCCTCCATCCTCTCTGCTTCCCTCCCTCTCGCTCCCTCCTCTTTCTTTCCTTATGCTATAGTCTTCCTTTCTAAAACTTTAAAATCACAGCATGCATTTTATAGTTTCTTCCTAATCTTTTCCTCTGATTACATTTCTTCCCTATTTTCTTAATAGCTTTACCAAGTAAGATATAATCTACACACCACAAAATTCATCTATTGTAAGTACACAATTCAACTATTTTAGTATATATAGTTGTAAATCCATCCCCACAAATCTAGTTTTAAAACATGTCTATCATTCCCAAATTTTCTTTTGTCTGTTAACAATTAATTACTGCTCTCATTCCGAGTCCTAGGTAACTACCGATTAGCTTTCTGTCTCTACAAATTTGCCTTTTCTGGATATTTTATATAAATGAAATGATATAAATATATTCTTTTGCATCTGGCTTCTTTCACTTAGCATGAGTTCATTCATATTGTAGCATGCACTATAGTTCTGCCCTTTTTACTGCTGAATAGTATTCCACTGTATGAAAATACCTCAGCTTATTTATTCGTTCATCATTGGGCACCAGGGTTATTTTCCATTTGGAACTATTATGAAGAATGTTGCTTTATATACATGTGCTTATGTAGATGTGTTTTCATTTCTTTTGGGTAGACTCCTAGGAGTGGAATTGCTGGGACACATAATACATTTGAGTTTATAAACTGCCCAACACAGGGTAATATACCTTTCTCAAAAAGTACATACTACTCAAAAAGTATGACAGGAAATCCAATTTGGAATATACAGTCTCAAATATGTATCATTTGATCAAGTAACACTTCTTTTTTTTTTTTTTAAGTTTATTGGGATACCACAGCCTCTTTTTAAAAAGTTTATTGGGGGTAATATTGCTTAATACAATTATATAATTTTTAGGTGTACATTATCATTTGACATCTGTATATATTCTATTGTGTGATTACCACCCAAAGTCCAGTTGCCTTCAGCTACCATATATTAAATCCCCTTTACCCACTTCACCCTACCCCTAGACCCCTATTTGACCACCTTTAACCATCTACCTGACCCCTCCTCACCCACCCCCTACCTTCTGGAAACCACTAGTCTACAGTCCAAGTCCATGAGTCTCTGTATGTTCGTCCTGTTCATTTGTTGATTTTAGGTTTATATTCCACATATAAGTGATATTGTGTGGATTTCAACTTTTTCTGTCTGGCTTATTTTGCTTAGCATGATTATCGAGAAGTCCATCCATGTTGTTGCAAATGGCAGTATTTCATTTTTTTGAGGAACCTCAATATTGTTTTCCATAGTGGCTGTATAAATTTGCAGTCCCACCAGCAGTGTATAAGGGTTCCTTTATCTCCACATCCTTTCCAACATTTGTTATTACTTGTACTGTTGATTATAGCTATTTTAACAGGACTGAGATGGTATCTCATGTGGTTTTGATTTGCATTTCCCTAATAGCTAGCGATGTTGAGAATCTTTTTAGAGATTGTTGGCCATGTGTATGTCCTCTAGGTAGAAGTGTCTATACAAGTCATCTGCCCATTTTTTAATTGGATTATTTGTTTTTTTGTTGTTATTGAGTCATATGAGTTCTTTGTATATTTTGGATATTAGGCCCTTATCAGAGATGTGGCTTGCAAATATATTTTCCCATTCAGATGGTTATTTCTTTACCTCGTTGATGATTTCTTTAGCTGAGAAAAAGCTTTTTAGTCCCATTAATTTATTTTAGCTTTTACTTCCCTCGCTTTTGAGGTCAAATTTATAAAGTCCTCTTTAAGTCCAAGGTTCTTGAGTTTAGTTCCTATGTTTTCTTCTATGCATTTTATTGTTTCATGTCTTATATTCGGGTTCTTACTCCACTTTGAGTTAATTTTGATGTACAGTGATAGACAACAGTCTAGTTTCATTTTTTTGTAGGTGGCTTTTCAGTTTTCCCAGCACTATTTATTGAAGAGGCTTTCCTTTCTCCACTGTATGTTTTTGGCTTCTTTGTTGAAAATTATTTGCCCATATAAATATGGGTTTAATTCTGGACTCTCAATTCTGTTCCATTGGTCTGTGTATCTGTTTTGCTGCCAATACCATGCTGTTTTGATTACTGTCATTTTGTAGTATAATTTGAAGGTGGGCAGAGTGATGCCTCCAGCTTCGTTCTTTTTTCTCAGGATGGCTTTGGCCATTCGGGGTCTTTTGTGCTTCCATACAAATCTGATGATTTTTTGCTCTATTTCTTTAAAAAATGCTGATGGGATTTTGATGAGGATTGCATTAAATCAGTATAATACTTTAGGTAATAGGGTCATTTTAACTATGTTGATTCTTCCAATCCAAGAACACAGAGTATCTTTCCATTTTTTTTGTGGTTCTTTCTGATTTCTTTTTGCAGTTGGTCTTTAGTTTCAAAGCATTATGATCAGAGAATGTGATTGATATGATTTCAAATCTCTCAGATTTGTTGAGGCTATTTCTGTGTCCCAGTATGTGGTCAGTTCTTGAGAATGTTCCATGTGCACTAGAGAAGAATGTATAAGCAGCTGTTTTGGGATGGAAGGCTCTGTATATGTCAATTATGTCCAGTTGATCTAATGTGTTATTTAAGGATATTATTTCTTACCAATTTTCGGTTTGGATGATCTGTCCATATCCGATGGTGCGTATTTAGGTCTCCTACTACGATAGTGTTTAAGTCTGTTTCTTCCTTTAGTTCTGTTAGTAATTGCTTTACATATTTCAGTGCTCCCTAATCGGGAGCATAGATATTAATACGTGTTATGTCTTTTTGGTGCATGATTCTCTTTATCATTATGTAGTGTCTCTCAGTACCTTTCTTTACCTTTTTTATTTTGAAGTCTGTTTCATCTGATATTAATACCTCTACTCCTGCTTTTCTCTGAAAGCCATTTGCTTGAAATATTATTTTCCACCCTTTTACTTTAAGTCTGTATTTGTCTTTGGAACTGAGATGTGTATTCTGGAGGCAGCATACGGTTGGGTTTTGTTTTTTGATCCAACTCTATGCCTTTTTATTGGTGAGTTCAGTCCATTTACATTAAGTGTGATTATTGAAATATGAGGTCTTCTTATAGCCATTTTATCTTTTGCTTTCTGGTAGTTCAGTGTTTCCATTGCTTCCTTGTTCTTGCATTTCTGTTTTCTTTATTTTGGTTGGCTTTTGTGGATTTTCCCTCTGGTTCTTCTTGTTTTATGTTATATACTTTGGTTTTGAATCTTGGATAAATGGTTACCATTACAAATATGTAATGGATAGTTTTATATATATATATATATATATATATATATATATATATATATATACACATACATACACAGTTGTCCATTTTCTTCTGTGTGTACTTTATCAGTTTGGCTCAAATAAACTCATAAAGATTTTAAAAGAAAAGGGAATCAAAGGTCTATGTAAAGATTTACTTCATACTAAGATATAGTTCTTAATATAGAGAAAAAAGGAAACACTGTAACTGACTAACAGCAGGGGCATGGCTACACACTTATGAAGTGGTAACTTCATCTGAAAAAGGGCAAGGCCAACAGTCTTTTGCCTTTTGTTTGCTAGACTCCCTGCTGGAGAACAGGGAATACAGTGTCATGTATTTATATTGGTATTCCTAGCACCAAGGATTGTGCCTGCAGCTTAATGGACATTTAAGAAATGGTTTTAGAAAAAAATTTAATGGGCAGAAGAGCCAAATTCATGAAAAACAGAGAAATGTCCTTTTCTCTATATGACAGCGTGTCATGTTGTTCTGTGCTTACATCTTTGGTGCCCATGAGAAATCACATATAACATTCTCTGGTGGGAAGACTGAACAATATCTACATCCACCCTTGTTCATGGGACAGAGTATCCCAAGCCCCAAGCCCATCCCCAACACTGACACTGAAAATAAGACTCTCAGCACCCTCAGTACCTAGCCTACGGGATGTTCTCAATGAATATTTATGTGCTGATTGAGCAGAGGAGAGCATTAACAAGTATCTGGTTAAATTCAAAGCGTTGCTCATGTTTGCGAAATGCAGGAGGAGACCAATAACCTGAAACTCTGTTTCCTGAGTTTTACGATGGGGGCTGAGGGATTCGAGATGTGGCTCAAAAAGGATAAAGCACCTTGAACAGTTCTTCATGAGATATAAAGCATTACAGATCCAGACAGAGAAATCTAGTCGAAGCAGTGACCTGTAAGTGTGCTTCTTACCTGGCTTTCCCTGTTCTGGCATCTATAGATGGATAGGGTTCAACAATCTAGTGCTAATTCCAGATGTGGAGATAATTAAATTATAAGTATTAGTAATATCCTTTTAAATTACTTATTTACATGTCTGTCTCCTGGTTAGATGCAGAACTTCTGGGGAATAGTAGCCTGACTTTATTGTTATATCTCCAGTAATTGTCTCAGGGTCTGGCACAGAATGGAGAGTTTTAATTGTTGGTAAAATTAATGAATGAGATAGAGATGCTGTTTTTTTTTTTTTTTGGAAATAACATAATAATGGTAAGTCTAAATATATAAGAGAGTATAAGCTGCTGCACTTTGATGTACTCTGCAAATGAAGCCCCAGTGGTCCAGCATTCTTCAAATAAGTCCTTTCTACTTCTGATTCTGTTCTTACTTAGTAGCATCTGCTTTGTATGGCTCGATTGGCCCTTTATTTTTTGTGCCACTTTCAATTGTATGATTTGAAGAAAATGTTCACACTTTTGTAATGTCCCTTATTTTGTCGGTTGTCTTTTTTTCTAATTTTTCAAATTTTATTTATTCATAGTTTGGTTTCTCATCAAATGCAACACATTTTGAACTCTGCTGGATTTACTACATTCCACAATAATAGAGCATGAAGGTGGAGAATATGGAAAAGTAGACATTAATTCTCAGTCTAAAACCATATTAGAAAACCCTAGAAAATTTTACCCGAATGCCACACACAGAGGAAAACCACCGCAACAATCACCAGCTGAAAATGTTAATGTCCTTTAGAATCGGCACTGGTGACCTACTTTGGCAGAGGCCAACCATTGTGTTGCCTCATCCCCACAACATAGCACTGGAGTCAGCACTTTGAGGAGAAAACTCATTTTCCAAGTAAACTTGAACTTGGGCAACTTGTATTTCATGAGCTTGCTTAATGGCAGCACAATACCGTTTGCTACAATTTAATTATTTTTTCTGACGAATCCGTGTCCCTAAATTACAGCTGACATTATAGTATTTAAAATGTAAAACATTCAGAAGCAAAAGAGTTAAAGGAATGGGATGATTTTCAAATATGTCTAAAAGATAATGGATAACATTGACTATCATTTATTTGGAATTCTGCCTCAGTTGGTGGGTCATCTGAGGGCTGGATCCAGCTGGGACACTGGAATGGCTGGCCTTCTTTATCCATGTGGTCTCAAGCCTTTCCTCTCTGCATGGTTGCTCATCACTCAATGTCTAGGCCACATTTTCTTAGGTAGGATTTTTCTACATGAAAACTCAGGTTTAAGTTTTGTTCCTGACTTTGGTTCAAAGTGGACGTAGAACAGGAAAACCTTCTCTGGCAAAGATTTAGGAAAGCCATGATGGCATCCTTGAAAACACTATTTGCTAGTGAATAAGATCTAATGTAGATCAAGAGAAATTCTGCCTTGCATTTCATAACCCCCCTTATTTGATGATATGGTTTATAGAAGCACCAAGCTGTAATACCTCATTGGTAGTTTGGAATAGTTCTCAAGGACATCTCAATTTCCAGGCTAGTCTTCCCTCTGGGTTGGAGGCATCAACTGTTCTCATTGGTATTTGCATTTCACTGTTGTTACATGGGTCTTGTACAGAAGTAGTAGAATAATGTTTACTAAAAGAGATTTAGTGTTCATAGACACTTATATGGGTTTTCATTGGCCAAAATATCAGTGGCTGATGTCTCTAATACCCACTCCCATGGGACTTGTGCCTTCCTCATGCTCATGGCCACTGTGGGAGATGCCATTTTCTTGACCCCACCCCCTAATCTAAGTTGAGCTGGGTCTCTTCCTTGAATTATTGTAATATGCAGAAAGCTAGTCTAAGTGAGAGATGATAGAGCCAGATGGAGAGAGAGGCTGAGAAGAGTGACTGAAAAGGAAGCACTGACTGGTTTTAGGACCTGGTTCTAGTTACTCCTTGAGTTCAGCAATATCCCTGCTTGATTTGGTTGTTCTAACTCTCCTTGGGTTCTGCAAACCAGTAAATTCTGCTTTCTAAGTTGCTCAGAGAAACGTTTCCATCACTTGAAACCAAATAAATACAACGTCAAGAATAATTTACGGTCACCTCCAGGCAAAGTTTTTTTCTTGAAACTTACTTGAATGATTGTATCACTAGACTCTCTTTGGTTGCTATAAACAGTATTATCTGAGTTGCTCTCTTCATTAGAATTTGCTGGAGGAGATTAAATGAAAGAACTAAGCTTCATAAAGGTTTGTTTATTTCCTTAATACAAAATGATACTATCATTGACACATGATAGATGTTTTTTGAATGACTTTTCTAACAATGATATTTAACTTTAATGCTATTCAAATTTTAAAAAGCATGCATTGAACACCTGTATGTTCAGCAATGAGCATACCAAGATAAAAGGTCAGTTTCTTCTCCACAAGAAGTTTGTGGTCCAGGGCAGTGGTGCTCAAAGTGTGGTCTTTGAGCTGGCTGCTTCGGCATCCCCTGGAAGCTTATTAGGAAAGCAAACAAAACAAACTCTGGAGGCTAGCCCAGCAATCTGTTTTAACAAGCCCTCTAGGTGATTTTGAAACTCGAAAACTACTAGTTTAGGGACTTATTTATACATACCTGTCTACCCAGTCTTCCTTCTCACTAGTGGCACAATTTGTGATTCACCTGAACTATAATGCAAACCCATGCCTCACTCCAACTGAAATGATTGCAAATGGAAAAATAAAACCAAGTGTGAAAATCCTGGGAAAAACTCTTACCTCCTTGCCCCAGGGCCAACAAGAAAGGAAGGTGAGTACTCCAGGCCTGTCTGAAATGGCTCCAGTTTATCGGGGCAGATAAGACAACATATGGAAATAACTGGGAAAAGTAAGTCGCTGCAGGCCTGGACTCCATCCATCCTGGCACTGCCTCACTCAGAACAATCTATGAGCGGGAGTTCATGCCAGAGACTCTGTGGGGAGGTGTCTGAGAAAAGTCAGTGCTATCAGCCCTCAGACCACATCAGAGGGCCCTTATTTCTCTATAAAAACTCATCATTTGGTGCGAAAAGAGATTGTAGGATAAATTGAGAACCAAATCAAATGTTTAGAGAACTTCTGCCCTGAGTTCTAATTGGCATTGTCTTTCCGAAGACTGCCTCCTAGCTGCCTTCTCTCATAGAACTTTCTAACTTGTTCTACTCTTTTGCTTTCTCATTTCTTAACTTTTCTATTTCCCTTCACTTAATTTAATTAAGTATTGGGTGAATACCTAGCATGTTCCAAGCTCTGAACCAAGCGCATCAAGGTGAATAAGATTAATGCCTGCTCTCAAGGAGCACATAGTCAGCGATGCTACACAATCAGTCAGTCACTATTTGATATCTGAACTGCATGCTAGGCATTGAGTTAGATTCTGGGCATTCACAAATGAATGCAGCATGGTCCTGCACTAAAGGGTTTGCTGTCTGTAGGAGGAGACAGGCACAAGCCAAACACGAGAGAGGCTACAATGGAGGTAAGAAGGTGCACAGAGACAAGAGTGGTTGACTCTACCTGAAGGAGGAGGGCTGGAAAGAAAATCTTCCCTTAGAGTCAGGTTGGCCATGTGAAGGATCGTGGACAGGGACAGAATGTGACAATGTGGTATGTCCAGAAAAAGAGGAGAAGCTCATGGTGGCTAGAGTACAGTTTTCACAATTGAAGACTAGATTGGAAAAGTAAACTAAGGTTAGGTTGTGGAATAGTGCTTATGTGATATGCCAGGCTAAGGAGCTGAGACCTGAATCTGTAAAGAGTAGAGGTTAATAGCATTTTCTGGAGCTGCGAAGAGATATGGTCAGACCCAGGCTTTAGACAGAATTGAGAATTAGTGTAGAAAATGCAAGTGAGTGTTTTAGTTATTAATCACTGTGCAACAAATGACCTCAAACTTAGTGACCTACAGCAAGGATGATCTATTATTTCCCACAATTTTGTGAATTAGTTGGGTGGCTCTTCTGTTGGTCTCACCTTATGTGACAGCATTCAGTTGGTGGGTCATCTGAGGGCTGGATCCAGCTGGGACACTGGAATGGCTGGCCTTCTTTATCCATGTGGTCTCAAGCCTTTTCTCTCTGCATGGTTGATCATCACTCAATGTCTAGGACACATTTTCTAAATAGTCGTGACAGCACTCTGAGAAGGTGAAAGTTAAACCTTTAAGTTTTGTCAAGGCCCACCATGGAGGTCATGCAATGCTATTTCCACAGCAGCTTATTGGCCTGACACAATTAGTGGCTTATTTTCAGAGAATAAGCAATAGACAATAAGGGAGTGAGCTAAGTTAGCAGTTGTTTAAATGGAAAGAACAGATATTTAGGAGATGTAAGAGGTAGCCATATAATAGGAAGTTGCATTAAAGCTCAGATGAGAGTTATGGGCAAAGTACTAGTGAAGAACAGATTGTAGGTGTAGTGGATGCTATTTGTACTCCTTCCCTCATCCCTTTCATCTGCCAATCCCCTGTCCTCTAGCTGTTGTGAGTGTTGGCTGATAACAAGTTACAGTTGTTCCTTTCTTTGCAAAATTGCCTTTGGTTGAACAGGAGCTATTTGCCAGGGAGGTTATGTACACTACCCCCATGACTGATTGGCATAGGATATAAAAGCCTGGTTCTGTACCTTCTGGTGGGATTGACTCAATGATACAATTTATACTCCAGAGCTTTCCTGTGGGATTGGCCTCCAGGTGAGCTGACATCCTTGCTTAATGCTTCCCCTGCCCTATGCTGCTTCCCTTACTTTCTTCTCTAGCTCTGCTTCTAGGGAACCCAACCAATAAGTGAGGAGAAAAAACATTCAGATAGGTGCTGGAATTTCTGATGGGCTCTGCACCTCTATTCTTTCTTAGTTATGCCCTTCTCTTCATTTATTTTCAGTTCATGTTTCTCTATTTTCTGTCTTCTTCTCTATAACTTAGTTTCCCTTCTTACATAATTTTCTGAACAACTGAGCAGCTATTTAAGGGTGCTTAAATGATTCTTTCTGTGAGCCTGAATAGATCTAACTGCAAAAGATATAGCCTTTATAGAAGTGAAGCCAGCAAGATCAATTAGCCCTCCCCTACCAAATGACCTCAGTCTTATAAAGTAATAGTTGTCTTATGGACAAGGAACATGGACTATGAGTTTTAAGACCAAGCACAGAAGACATTTGTTGTTTTTATTCTTCAGCACCATTCACCCTCTGGCAGATAGCCTGATTTCTCCCTTAGGACCAATCCTTTCCCCCTCCCTTAGCCCATGTTCTTCAGGAGGGGTTGCAATTTTGATTCAGAGGAGAAGATGCAACCTAATATTACCTTGGCATCAAATACACACACACACACGTGTATATATGTGTGTGTGTGTGTATCTATATATCTATATCTATATATATATCTATATATATATAGATATATATAAATATATATCTATATATATCTATATATATATAGATATAGATATATAGATATACATACATACTTCAAATAAGGTAAATCAGAGACAATCAGACTCAATTTATGTTTTTTTTGCTTGTGTTCTCAGCAGGGTTTCATGCCTTTTTCCTGTGGTGTGAAGCAGGAAGGAGGTAATGAGCCTCTGGAGACCATTGTTTGTCAGTGGGGAGACTAAGCTGAAGGGAGTCAACACTGAGAAAATAAAGCTAAAAAATAGACAAACTGGTCCCAATTCAATCACATGAGCTCCTGTAACTGTCATTCTTGGACTCTGCAGTTACATGAGCCACTAAGTGCTTAAAAAAAAAAACTCAGGCTGGTCTCAGTTGAGTCCTGCCACTGACAACCAAAAGAGACCCAACTAAAACACAAGAAACTTTTTTCCTTAATGAAGCACTTGGTTTATTACACTCAGACATTTGATTTCTTTTTATCAAACATATGTAGTAGATATGTTTAGTAGAAGGGTTTATATGAACATTTAAGCAAGGTCTGCAGCTTCTTTATTAAAAAAATTATTTTTTTAAAAGGAGACAAGTATTGGCTGAAAGGAAGGAAGAGTGACTGGTAGAGGAATAAACACATGGACCCTTATTGTGATCCTGCCACAAAATCACCCTAAGATGCCTGAGCCAGCTTCTGCTTCATCTTGTCCCATGGCCGCTCAATTTCAAAGCACCTCTATGCTTGTTACCACTGAGTCTTTGGATATTTTTCTTTCCCTTCTTTCCTTTTTATCTCTATTCAGAAGATGGAGCTACAGATTTGCCATATCCCTTGCAAACAGTTAAAGCCCTTTGCAAATATAAAACCCTTGGCTTCCATGTTGCTAGCATTCTTTCAGCTATTTAACCTTTAACTACTCACTAAAATTTATCAAGATACATGCATGCAGAATGCTTCATCAGTAATTTTCCAAATGCTTACACAAGTGACCATTGATTTGCAATGCCTCGAATTCTCAGAGGAATCTTGCAAGATAAGTATTCCTATATCTATCTTATAAATGAGAATATTTAAGGTCAGAGTAAGTAATTTGCCAAGAAAAAATCTCAGAGAGAGTTTTGACTCCATATACCTTGTTCTTTCCATTCCCTTCTAGGAGAATACAAGCTTCCAACAACTATGCTGAGGAAGATAGGTACTTTTGCACATCCATTTTCTGACCATGAAACCTCTTTAAAGGTAACTCATGGGTTTAAAACTGTACATTAATTAATCAGAAATGAACAAGAAAAAATGTTCCTGATCCTCAGAGTGCTTACATCTCAGTTGGGAGAAGAGACAGTAAACATGATATATATCATGTCATGTGACACTAAGTCCTATGAAGAAAAAGCAAAGCAGGATAAGGAAGAGTGCTGAAGAGTTATTTCAGATGGAGTCAGAGACAATGTCTTTGAGGAAGGACATTTGAACAGAGACCCAAACAGAGTGACAAAGTGAGGTATGTAGTTTTTTGGCAGAGGAGTTTCCTGTGCAGAAACCCTTTCCTCACCATGGTGTCATCAGCTGTAACTTCTCATCTGTCCACTAGATAGACTCCCTGAATATGGGAAGTCCTAAAGAAGACAGGCAGATTCTCCAGTGATAATGAGAGTGACTGGGAATGTAGCGAGACAAGAAGCTGACCACAGACAGAAATTTGCTCTATTAAAAATATGAATCACCTGAAAGCTATGTATTAACCTAAATTGGGTTCTGAATTAGATAAAGGGTATTAGTGGGATACTTGGTGGAATCTGAATAAAGTCTATAGTTTAAACTATTTAATAATATTCACCAATATTAATTTTCTTAGTTTTAATAAATGAACCACGGTTGTAAGATATATTTACATTGGGCAAAGCTGAAAGGTGGGCATGTGGGAACTCTGTACTATCTTTGTAACTCTTGAAAATCTAATATTATTTCAAAGTAAAAGGTAAAAAAAATAACAAAATTGTTACCCATTGTATACTGATAACTATAAAATATTACCAAAATAAACAAGACTGAAATAGAGAAATATGCTGTGTTCATGAATTGATGGACTTTACATTTTACAAATGTCAACTTTTCTCAAAATGATCTATAGATTTGATTGAATCCCTCCAAATGACAGCAGGCATTGTATATGTGTGGAAATGGATGGTTCTAATTTATATGGCAGGGCAAAGAACCAGGATAGCCAAGGCAATCTTGAAGGAGAACACCCCAGATATCAAGACTTGCCATGATTAAGACAGTGATGATGCAAGCGTAATCAAAGAGACCGGAACAGTCCAGCAACAAAACATATATAGTCACTAGATTTATGACAAAGAGACAATAAAATACAAAGAAAAGAATGGGCTTTAATAAATAGCACTAAACCAACTGGATATTCACAGAGGAAAAATATGACCTCATTCTACATGATACACAGAAATCAATTCCATATGTACTATAGAGAAACAAAATATAGCTTCTAAGAGACAACAAGGAGAATATTTTAATAACTATAGTTAAGCAATTATTTCTCAAACAAGACAGAAAGAGCACAAGTCACAAAGAAAATTATTGATAAATTGGACTACTTAAAACTAAGAACATCTTTCATTAAAAGATCCGAGTAAGAGAATGAAAAACACCATTTAACATGAAAAAAGATATTTGTATTACATATATCTGACAAAGGATTAGTATCCAGTATATATAAATATTTCCCACAAATCAGTAAGACAATTCAACATATAAACTCAATACCCAAAGCAATATGAATCTCACTAATATGATGAGTTCAAGAAGCCAGACACAAAGGAATATATACTGTGTGGATCCATTTATATAAAATTCAAAAGGAGGAAAAATTATTCAATGTCATGCTGGTTACCTTTAACGAAAGGTGACTATATAACTGGTAAAGGTCTTAAACATGCTTCTGGGGTCGTGGTAATATTTTATTTTCTTCCCTGAGTGATGTATAAGGAGATGTATTCTTTTAGGATTTGTACAGTTATACACACACACACACACACACACACACACACACACACACACATACATATATATATATATATATATATATATATATATATACACACACATATATACACACACATGTTATACTACAGTAAAAGTTTATTATAATGCTATATGACTTAGTTGGAGAGAAAAGTCTAGGTTTGGACTATACGAATAATTTTCTGATGAGCTGTTGAACTCACTATTGTATTATCTATTGCTTTATAACAATTAACCCAAAACTTAGTAGCTTAAAACAGCAAACATATCTCACACGGTTTCTGAGGGTCAAGAATCTGGGAGTGGATTAGTTGGGTAGTTCTGGCTCAGAGTCTCCCATGAGGTTTCAGTTAAACTGTTGAATGGGATTACAGTCATGTGAAAACTTGACTGGAGCCAGACTATGTGCATCCCAGCTCATTTAGCTTGTTGCAGGCCTGTTCCTGTCAACTGTTGGTCAGGTCCTCTGTTCCTCAATATGTGGCCCTCTCCATAGGCTGCCTAACAACATGGCAGCTAGCTTCCCCTAGAGAGAGAGCCAAGGGAGAAAGAATGTCCAAGATGATAGCTGCAATGTTTCTTTTATTTAAAACCTAATTGTGGAAGTGACGTACCATTACTGTTGTTGTATGCTATTGGCCATAGAGATCAACCCTAAAACAGTGAAAGGAGACACCCCAAGGGCATGATACCAGGCCATAAGGGTCACTGGGAGCCGTCTTGGTGACTGGCTGCCATACCCATCTTCCTCACCACCTCATACTAGAATATTTGTAGAAATTATAAGATACCCAAACTTTCTATATCTCTTGCTACAATTTTATCAATGTGCATGAAAGTCTTCAGCCACTTTCAAATTGGTGATCCCAGTGGAAGAACTTGCTGAGAGGGGGTGAGGAGAAATCTCAAAAAAGGGAAAAATTCTCAATTGCTTTCCCATGGACATTTGCATTATGAAAATGGCCTTTCAACCCTGTGATTACAGAAATTAGAATAGGCTTCCTGTTCCTATTACTTCAACATAACTTCTTCCGTTGATCACTGATGCCTGAAATACCACCAGTAGAAATCCACACCATTAGCAAAAGATGATGTTTTCTGACCAAACGCAGGCATATTATCAGAACACTACGGCAGCAGTTCCCAAACTTGGCTGCTCATTATAATCTCTTGGGAAGTTGTTGTAAGAACTAATTTCTGATTCCACTGAGATTCACTGATCTGTATTTTGAGAAAACTTACCAGGAGATTCTGAGAGAGTTAGCTAAACATCTTGCAACTGATCCTGCTTTGGCACTTAGAAAACACTAATCTGTCCTGTTCACGTATGTGGATTTTAGAACCCTTCCGGAGGGTGAGTTTCAATGAGTGGAAGCTATTTGTTCACAAAGAGTCAATTTTCCTTTCCATTTCCATCTGCTCAGTGTGCTGAGTGTGATAATGCTTCTCATCCCCTTTAAATGCTTTCTTGTCCCTCTGCCACACTTTAGTTCCCATCACATCAGTCTTGAAGGTGGAGTGGCCTGTCAGCACCAGGGGCTTATAAAACTGGAGCCACCACATCAACTTTATCTACTCAGCTTTGAACTGCTGTGTGAGAACAGGCTAGGAGGGGTCCAGGGACTGTGGTTAAGAGGACACACAGCCATCTCTTGACATAGCCAGGATATGTTCTTTGTCAGTAAAATGACACAATGCCTTCTAGATTTGCCACTTAATAAACACAAGATTACAGTATACTGGATAAAACTAGAGACTCTTTTCTTACCTATGAGAAAATATGCAAGGCACAGGAAAAATTTTTTTTAAGCAAATTTTAAAAACAAGTATTTGTTTATTTTTAAATTTATTCCTTGAACAAATATTAATTGAGCATCTTTGACTTTCTACTCTCTTGCTAACTCTATTCCAGCCACACTGACACTGTTGCTGTTCTTAGAGCAAACCAGGCACCTTCCTGCCTTAAAGAATCTGCTGTAACTGATCTCTGGGCCCAGAACACACTTGCCCAGGTATCTGCTTGGCTGTCTCCCTTATCTCCTCGAAGTCTTTGCTCAGATCCCACTTTCTCAATGAGGTTTAAACTGACCCCTCTAATTAACACCGTAAGCAGCTCTTTTTCCTGGCCTTGCTCTACCTCTTTTTCTCCCAACTTCCAACAAACCATATACATACTTTATTATGTGGATCATTTGTTATTTGAGTTCTTGCTCTTGAGTTCTTGTTTTGTTTATTTATGCATCTCAAACACCTAGCACAATGCCTGGCACATAGTAGACAATAAATATTTGTTGAATTAATAAATTAGGTGTTGGAGTACTGGCAAACAACACAAATATGATCATTGCTGTCACAGAGATTATGATTTATTGGTGATCATTAATAAACAAATAATTACAGAAATGCTTATTTAGTGATAACCACAATATGTAGGATGAAAATATTTGGAGTTCTTTCTATAAGAGTGTACAAAAGGCCCAACCTGTTAGGGTGTCAGGGAAGGTTTGCTGTGGGAGCAACATTTAGCTTCAGACTGAAGTTAATTAACTCTGTTAAAGGAAGGAGAAAAGGCGGAAGAAACAACCTTGAATCTACTTGAATCCGAGATTTTTAGTAGTTTACAGTAGTCCAGCTTTTTAAAAAAACTGAGTGTACCTACAGCCTTATCTCAATCTGCCTTCTTTTCTTTCAAAATAGCTATTCAAATTAAGTTTCTAAAAATCTGTAAACCATTTACTCCATCTCTAGTTTCAACATCTGAACATCAACCTTAGAAAATTTCTCCTGCTATAGATAGTCTTTGGTGAATAAAACTCCTTATCTTATGAACTTCTCTTTAATCAGATGAAAACCTATAAATAAATACGTTTTCAAGCTTTGTGGATCAGCCCATTGAATAAATAAAGTTTAAATATGCTTGGCAATGAATCAAGAGTTTCAGAGATGTCTCGGAAACAAAACCAAATGAAGGCTGAGGTAAAAGAGCTTCATGCTGAGATGAAAGCCTCAGTTGATGAGATGAGTAATTCTCCAGGTAGTCTTCCAAGCATTTGAATTAAAGAACTTTGCACAAGGCAACTAAATAAAATGTCTATGGGGATTCAAAGGTCAGCATTATAACAGTTAGTCACCTGCTGGAGATCACCTGACTACATTAGGCAGTTTCCTCCTTTTTATTTCTCAGAAGAACAAACACATTTATAAGAAAACATAAAGGCATGGAATAATGAGTAAGTGGTAAATACTATGAAAAAATTAGGAAAGCTCATGAACTTATAGATACAGAGAACAGACTAGTGGTTGCCAGAGGTGGGGGGTGGGAAAATAGATGAAGGTGGTCAAAAGGTACAACTTCGTCTATGGCCATGCCACTCTGAACATGCCCAATCTCGTCTGACCTTGAAAGCTGAGCAAGGTTGGGCCTTGTTAGTCCTTGGATGGGAGACCACCTAGGAAGACCAGGTGCTGTAGGCGTAAAAAAAAAAAAGTACAACTTCCAGTTATAAAATAAATAAGTCCTGGGGATGTAACGTATAGCACCCTGACTATAGTTAACAACACTGTATTGTATATTTGAGAGTTGCTGAGAGTAGATCTTAAATGTTCTCATCACAAGAGAAAAAGATTTTTACAATGTGTGGTGATAGATGTTAACTAGACTTATTATAGTGATCATTTTATAATATATAGATATATTGAATCATTATGTCGTATACATAGAACTAATATAATGTTTTATGTGAATTATATCTCAATTTTTAAAAAAGAATAAGAAAAAGCCAATTGTTAACTCACCTCTGGGAACTCTAACTTAGAATCGGCAGCAGGAGGAAAAACAACATCCTGTCTTGAGCTCTGTGTTCCCAGATTCAGAGATGTCCCTGAGATTAAGCCACAGATGACAGTACCTGAGAACCCAATGTAATGCTTGCAGGAGGAACATGTGGTCTCCTCCATCAGATGACTGTAGAGCCATTAATAAAGACTTTGGGAACTCGGTATCCTTTCTGCTTTTTTTTTTCTGTGGGTTTTTGTTTGTTTATTTGTTGTTTTGCTCAGTTAACCAGGTTATATAGAAGAATGGTGTAACTTCATTTGAGGGTTGTGGTGGTTATGATCACTTCAAAAGAAGCTGTAACTTTATCTTAGGATTTCCTTTGGTGTCAATCAGGAAAGGCTAGATTATGCTGCTTAACAATCTCAATGGCTTAAAACAAGAGATTTATTTTTCACATAAAACTGCATATCCATTTTGGGTTGGGCAGGAGAGAATGGCTTGTGATACCTAGGAACTCCTGTTGAGGGAGCAGCCACCATAGCAAACACAGTGAATCACCAGACCAGAGTAGAAAGAGATTTGGGAGATTTTGCACTGGCAATTAAGTGATCATAACTCATTGCCCAGAACTAGTTACACCCAGCCCCAAGTGGAATAGGAAGTATAATCCTACCATATTTCTGGAAAGGAGAAAAATAAGAAATATTTGGCAAACAACTTTAATAACTATCATGCCAATGCTTGACTTGGCCATTTATCCAGTGGGTGTAAAATCCTTCTGAAAGAGATGGGAATGCTTCTTTACACAGGTCATAAAGAGCCTGAAAAAGTGCTGTCCTTTCGGTTTTAAATGAGAAAGACACAGTAAGTCTCTGCTGAGTCACTGAGGGAGTAACTGAAGGAAATTATGAATCTACATCTTGTTAAAACCGTTACTTTTTTTCTTTCTTTCTTTTTTTAAATTAAATTTAGCTATAGGCTATGTTTATTTATATTTTTAAATAATTTTATTTTCAATTACAGCTGACATACAATGCCATATTAGTTTCAGGTATACAAAATAGTGATTAGACATTTATATAACTTACAAAGTGATCACCCCAATAAATCTGGTACCCAACTGACATGATACATAGTTATTACGATATTATTGACTACATTCTTTATGCTATACTTTACATCCCCATGACTATTTTGTAACTACCAATTTGTACTTCTTAATCCCTCCCCACATTTCATCCATCCCTCCAACCCCACTTCCATCTGGTAACCATCAGAATGTTCTCTGTATCTACAAGTTTGTTTCTATTTTGTTGGTTCATTTGTTTTTTAGATTCCACATATAAGTAAAATCATACAGTATTTGTCTTTCTCTTTCTGACTTATTTCATTCAGCATAATATCCTCTAGGTCCATCCAGGTTGTTGCAGATGGTAAGATTTCATTATTATTTTTTTTTTTTATAGCTGTGATGTTCCATTGTATTTATATACCATCTCTTCTTTACCCTTTCATCCATTGATAAACACCCTGGTGGCCTACAAAAATTAGTTAGTGTAAATAATGCTGCAATGAACACATGGATTCACATGTCCCTTTGAAGTAGTGTTTTGGGTTTCTTCAGATAAATATCCAGAAGTGAAATTGCCGGGTCCTTTCTTGTTTCTTGTTATAGCCTTTGTTTTAAACTCTATTTTGTCAGCTCTAAGTATTGTTAGTCCAGTTTTCTTTTTTCATTTCCATTTTCATGAAATATCTTTTTCCATTTCTTTGCTTTCAGTCCATGTGTGTCTTTCAATCTTTAGGCTGTTTCTTTTATTTCTGATAAAGATTGTGTTGTCACTGATCTTTTCTTTAATACCTATACTACTCTGATTTTAGCCAGTTGTGTTTGTTGCAGTATACTTAAGTTTTTCTGTAGTTTTAACTAATCTCCAAATCTCAGGTGCTTATTATAACTCAAGTTTATCTTTCATTCATGCCGTAAGTCCACTGTAGGTAGGCTCTGCTCACCTTAATCATTCAGAAACTCTGTATCACTATGTATGTTTTCTCATCACCCTGCAATTGGGAAGAGATATGGCAATTTCCAAAACTGCTCTTCAAGTTTCTTCTTGGAAGTGACACACAACACTTACACTCAGAAATCATTAGAGAGACTGTCACATGCCATATATAATTTCAAGAAGGCAGGAAAGTACAATTTTACTATGTGCCCAGAAAAGGGGAAAAAAACCAGGAAAAGTTAGGGAATAACTCCAAAGACTACGTTATCAACCAAACATGGAACAAAGGAAAGAAACACTCGGATAGAACTGCTTATTAATCTCTAGGTGGCTCAGGATTGGTGACTGATACATGTAGCTGAGCAGTTGAGGAAGAACTTGACTTTTTAAAAACATTTTAAAGTTCAAAATCATTTTCACATTCCATCTTTCTTTTTGTCTTTATAAGTTATTACCCTTATTTTAAAGAAAACATGCAGAGAAACGCATGTTTTTTCCAGATTTCACATTGTCCCAAGTGACAAAGTAAGGACCATCACCAGAGCTCTGATGCAGAATCATCTTCCATCTTTATATGCCAGCCACCTACTGGATTCTTTTTTGGGGCATTACTAGAGATTCCTGAGCCCTAGTCTGTGTGCTAAAGTAAAGGGTGATGTAGGAGATTGAAGTGAGTAGCAATAAAGCACTAAAACTAGCAATTAGTTTGATGATTTAAGTGAAAAAATGCCTAGTTTGTCAAAAACAAATTAGAATTCAATATTATCTTTAATATAGATTTTAGACCGTATAAGCAATGCATGGTCATTATAAAAAATTAGAAAAATATAAAAAATATGCAGAAGAAAATAAAAATCACCCACTCAGATATAAACACTGATTTAAAAAGAATTCTTATGCAAATGAAAAATTTAGGCATGTAATAAAAATATATGAAAGAAACCCAAGCATATGTGTCATGCAGCATTAAAACAAGTCATCTTTAAAATTGCAGTTGAAGCTCCTCTGGAGCTTCCTTATTCTTTCCCTCTCCCTCCAGAGGTAACTAGTATCCCAAATTTGGTGTTTATAAAATTCTCCTGTATGCCTTAGTATTTAACACATGTGAATATACTCAAAAACATATAGCATTATTGTTTATGCTTCCAAATTTAATTTTAACAGCATCATACTATACTAATCTTTGGTGCTTGCATATTTTTTCTATAAATATTATGCTGTTAAGAATTATTCAGGTTGATATAAGTAGACCTAGTTTATTCACTTAACTTCATAAAACAGTACTTCTCAAACTTTAAGTGACACATGAGTCACCATGGAATCTTGTTAAAACACAGATTCTGGTTGAGTAGGTCTAGAGTTCTCAGGTGGATCCAACGAGGCTGGTCAGGAATCACATTTTAGGGAACGAAGCTATATAGTATTCTTCTGAACGCATATGACACAATTAATTCATCTATTCCCCTGTTGATGTAGAGGTTCAGAATAATTCACTCCAGGATGTGCTTCTGTGATATGTGGATTATTTTGAGCTAGAGCCAATAAAGACCCTGCAGGCTCATGAGAAATTTTTTACCTTTTCCTCAAAGAATTTAAATTAGGGCCTTGCCTATAATAAGAATTATCACCAGAAATAACTTAAAACATCAAACTAATTGCTAGTTTTAGTGCTTTATAGCTACTCACTTTAATCTCCCACATCACTCCTTACTTTAGCACACGGCCATATATAGAGTAGGACAAACTTCTAATTACTAAACATCTGCTCTCCTTACTGCCCCTCTGTTGCACCAAGGTGATCCTCAGCTGATTGTCAGATATACTTTATTTCCTTTTCTGTCTCTGAACCTCTCTTGTATGTGGGATCTCTGACTCACTCAGGTATGTGGGGTTTCCATGCATATGTAGGTATCAAATTTGTTTATTTTCTTTTATTAATCTCTCTCATGCAGATTTAATTATTAGACCAGCCAAAAAAACCTTGATGGTAGAGGAAAGTTTCTTCTACCCTCACAATGGACTTTGTAATTTTCTTTTTTAAGTTGGCCATTACAAGCAATGTTACAGAGAGCATTCTTTTGCATATTTCTTAGCACACCTGTGCAAGAGTTCTCTAGTTTACATACCTAGGAATGCAATTGTTGGGTCAAAGGGTCTGCAGTTTGTTCAATTTTGCTAAGTACTTCTAAGTGGCTCCCTAAAGTGGTAGTTACCATTTATCACTCTACCAGCAGTTCAGAATTCTTTTTGTTTGACATCCTTGCTGCTCATGATATTGTCAGTAGTGGGTTGTCTTTTCCCATATTGATTGGACATATGACTTCTTTGGTGTTTTGTTCTTTTCTTTTTCTTTCTATTTATTTTTAAATTTTAATTAGTTTCAAGTGTACAGTACATTGGTTAGACATCTATATAGTTAATAAAATGATCCCCCCAATTGCTCCCTCCCTCTCCTTATCCTCCACCTAGCCAATGAATTAATGCTAATTGCATTGCTTATGCTGTGCTTCCCATCCCCGTGACCATCTGCCAGCTATGAATTTGTACTTCTTTAACCGTTCACCCCATTCTCCCAACCCTCCAAGCACCCCTCCCCTCTGTCCGTCACCAAATGGTCCACTATTTTTGTGTTTGTGTTTGATTAGTTTGTTCTTTTTATTCCTTAATTTTACATATAATGAAATCATATAGTGTTTATCTTTCTCTGTCTGACTTAAATACCTTCTAGGTTCATCACAGCAATATCTTTTTTCATTTCCTCTCTTTTCATATGTAGGGGTCTTGTTTTCTTATCCTTTTAGCCACTCTATACTTTGGTTAGAACACTTAATACTTTTCCACTTCAAGTACTTATTGATAGGAATGTAGTTGTTACCATTCTTTATTCCTGTTTTTTTAAACAATTTTTAAAAATTTTAAATTTTTAATTAAGTTTATTGGGGTAATATTGGTTAATACAATTATATAATTTTCAGATGCACATTATTATTTGACATATGTATATTCTATTGTGTATTTACCACCCAAAGTCCAATTTTCTTCAGCTACCCTATATTTTACCCCCTTTAACTGTCTACCTCGCCTTCCTCCCCTACCCACTACTAACCACTAGGCTATAGTTCTCTGGAAACCAATAGCCTATGGTCCATGTCCATAAGTCTCTGTTTGTTTGTCCTGCTCATTTGTCGTTTTAAGGTTTATATCCCGTATATAGAAGATATCATGTGATTTTAAACATTTTCTATCTGGCTTATTTTGCTTTCCATAATTATCTAAAGTCCATTCATGTTGTCTCAAATGGCAGTATTTCATTTCTTCTTATGGCTTGGCTGAGTAATATTCCATTGTATATGTGTACCACAGCTTCTTTATCCAATCATCTAACATAGGACACTTTGGATGTTTCTATGACCTGGCTACAGTGAATAATGTTGCTATGAACATCGGTGTGCAAATATCATTTTGGATATGGATTTTCAAGTCTTTGGGGTAAATACCCAATAAAGGGATTGCTGGATCATATAGTAGATCAATTCTTAGTTTTTTGAGAAAACTCCATACTGTTTTTCATACTAGCTGTACCAATTTTCAGTCTCACCAGCACTCCGCATCCTCTCTAACATTTGTTATTACTTGTCTTGTTGATTATAGCTATTCTAACAGGTGTGAGATGGTATCTCATTGTGGTTTTGATTTGCATTTCTCTAACAGCTAGCGATGTTGAGCATCTCTTCATATATTTTTTGGCCATTTGTATGTCCTCTAGGAAGAAGTGTCTGTTCAGGTCCTATGCCCATTTTTTGACTGGATCGTTTGTGGGGGTTTTTGTTGTCACTGAGTCATATGAGTTCTTTGTATATTTTGGTTATTAGGCTCTTATCAGAGGCATTGCTTGCAAATATATTTTCCCACTCAGATGATCGTCTCTTTACCTTGTTGACGATTTCCTTTACTGAGCAGAGCTTTTTAGTTTGATATAATCCTATTTGTTTATTTCAGCTTTTACTTTCCTTGCCTTTGAAGTCAAATCAAATAATCCTCTTTAAGTCCAAGGTTCTTGATTTTAGTTCCTATGTTTTCTTCTATGCATTTTATTGTTTCATGTCTTATATTTGGGTTCTTACTCCACTTTGAGTTAATTTTGGTGTGTGGTGATAGGCAATAGTCTAGTTTCATTCTTTTATAGGTAGCTTTCCAGTTTTTCTATCACCATTTATTGAAGGAACTTTCCTTTCTCCACTGTATGTTTTGAGCTTTTTTTGTCAAAAATTATTTGCCCATATAAATATGGGTTTATCTCCGGACCCTTGATTCTCTTCTACTGGTCCATGTGACTGTTTTGCTGACAATACCATACTATTTTGATTACTGTCTCTTTGTAGTATAATTTAAAGTTGGGCAGAGTGATGCCTCCAGCCTCGTGCTTTTTTCTCAGGATGGATTTGGCAATTTGGGGTCTTTTGTGCTTTCATGCAAACCTGATGGTTTTTTGTTCTACTTCTTTAAAAAATGCCAATGGGATTTTGATGGGGATTGCATTAAATCTGTATAATGCTTTAGGTAATATTGTCATTTTAATTATGTTAATTCTTTCAATCCAAGAACATAGAATATCTTTCCATTTCTTTATACTTCTTCAATTTCTTTTAACAGGGTCTTGTAGTTTTCATTATATAGGTCCTTCATGTGTTTCATTAAATTTATTCCTAGGTATTTTATTCTTTTTGTTGCAATTGCAAAAGAAATTATTTTTTCCACTTCTTTTTCTGATGCTTCATTATTAGAGTATTGAAATGCTATGGATTTTTGAACTTTGATTTTGTATTCATAGACTTTACTGTTTGCTTATTGTTTTTAGTAGTGTTCTTGTGCAATCTTTAGGGTTTTCTATATCGAGAATCATATCATCTGCAAATAGTGACAGTTTGACTTCTTTGTTTTCTTTTTGGATGCCTTTTATATCTTTCTCTTGCTTGATTGTACTTGATAGGACCTCCAATGTTATATTGAATAGCAGCAGCAATAGTGTACAGTCTTGCCTTGTTCCTGATCCTGGAGAGAAGATTTTTAGCTTTTCACCATTTAGTGTAATGTTGGCTGAGAGTTTGTCATAGATGGCCTTTATTATATTAAGGTAGTTTCCTTCTATACTGATTTTGTTAAGTGTTTTGATCATAAATGAATGCCAAATCTTGTCAAAGGCTTTTTCAGCATCTATTGATATGATCATATGCTTCTTAATTTTTAATTTGTTTATGTGGTGTATCACATTAATAGATTTGCGTATGTTGAACCATTCCTGTGCCTCTGGGATGAAGCCCACTTGATCATGGTATATAATCCTTTTAATATGTTGCTGTATTTGCTTCGCTAGTATCTCATTTGGGAATTTTTGCATCTGGCTCCATGAGAGATATTGGTGTGTAGTTTTCTTTTATTGTGTTATCTTTACCAGGTTTTGGTATCAGAGTAATATTGGCCTCATAAAATGATTTGGGAAGTATTGTCTCCTCTTCAAATTTTTGGAAGAGTTTGAGGAGAATAGGTATTAAATCTTCTTTGAATGTTTGATAGCATTCACTGGTGAAGCCAACTGGTCCTGGACTCTGGTAGATTTTTGATGATTGTTTCAATTTCCATACTGCTGATTGGTCTATTTAGATTTTCTAGTTCTTGATTCAGTCTAGGAAGGTTGTATTTTTCTAAGTACTGGTCCATTTCTTCTAGGTTATTAAATTTGGTGTTATATCTTTTTTCATAGTATTCTTCTGTGATCCTTTGTATTTCTGCGAGGTCAGTCATAATTTCCCCTTTTTCATTCCTGATTGTGTTTATTTGTATTCTTTCTCTTTTCTCCTTAGTGAGTCTAGACTGGGGGTTGTCAATTATATTAACTTTCTCAAAGAAACAGCTTATTGTTGCATTTATTTTTCTAATGTTCTTCTGCTGTCTTAGGCTTCATTTGTTCCTCCTTTTTTAGTTTTTAAAGATGAAGTGTTGTTTTGTTTATTTGGGCTCATTCTTGCTTTTGGAGATAGGCCTGAATGATATCAACTTTTCTCTTATGATTGTTTTTGTCGTGTCCCCAAAATTTTGATATGTTGTGCTATCATTATCATTTGTTTCTATGTATCTCTTGATCTCTCTTTTTATTTCTTCCCTGACCCAGTTATGCTTCAGTTGCACGCAGTTTAATCTGCATGTATTTGTGCTTCTTTCTGATTTCTTTTTGCAGCTGATCTCTAGTTTTAAAGCATTATGATCAGAAAATAAGGTTGGTATGATTTCAACCCTTTTATATTTGTTGAGGCTACCTCTGTGTCCCAGTATGTGGTCGATTCTTGAGAATGTTCCATGTGCACTAAGAGGAATGTATATGCAGCTATTTGGGGAGGGAAGGCTCTGTAAATATCAATTATGCCAGTTGGTCTAATGTGTCATGTAAAGATGTTATTTCCTTATCGATTTTCTGTTTAGATGATCTGTCCATATCCGACAGTGGGTATTTAGGTCTCCTACTACGATAGTATTTAAGTTTGTTTCTCTCTTTAGTTTTGTTAGTAATTGCTTTACATATTTCGGTGCTCCCTAATTGGGAGCATAGATATTAATAAGTGTTATGTCTTCTTGGTGCATGATTCCCTTTATCATTATGAAGTGTCTCTCAGTACCTTCCTTTACCTTTTTTATTCTGAAGTCTATTTCATCTGATATTGGTACTGTTTTTCTCTGAATGTCATTTGCTTGAAATATCATTTTCTACACTTTCACTCTGAGTCTATATATATCTTTGGATCTGAGATGTGTCTCCTGGAGGCAGTATATGGTTGGGTTTTGTTTTTGATCCATCCTGCAACTCTCTGCCTTTTTATTGGTGAGTTCAGTCCATTTACATTAAGGACGATTATTGAAATAAGAGGTCTTCTTATAGTTATTTTATCTTTTGCTTTCTGGTAGTTCGGTGTTTCCTTTGCTTTCATGTCCTTGTGTTTCTGTTTTCTTTATTTTTGTTTGCTTTTGTGGGTTTTGCCTCTGGTTCTTCTTGTTTTATGTCATATAATTCTGTTCTGAATCTTTAGTGTTTGGTTGCCATTACGAATATGAAAAGGATTGTTATATATATAACTAATATATATATATATATATATATATATATATATATATCCATTTGCTTCTGTGTATACCTTATCTCCATTCCCCTTTGCAAATTTGATTCTTTGAATCCCACCCTTTTCAGTAATTGTTTTCTCAATTTGTTCCTATGTATGCTGAACATTCATCTTGCTATAGCAATTCTGTTCTAATTTTTTAAGCTTATAAGGCTCTGTTCTCAGTAAGGATTGCACTCCTCTGCTTCTATTTGCCTCATAGTCACTTTACTTCTAATTATATATATATTTTTTGTCATTTTGTTTTAGGTGAACTGACTCCTTTTAGTATTTCTTGTGATTCAGGCCTCATAGTGGAGAATTCCCTCAATTTTTATATTTTGGAGAAGTTCTAAATTTCTTCTTCATATCTAAAGAATTGCTTAGCTAGATACAGTATTCTAGGCTGGTATTTCCTTTCACTTAATACTTGAAATATTTGATTCCGTTTCTTTCTGGCTTGTAAGGTTTGTGCTGATAAGTCCGATAATAATCTAATGGGTTTTCCTTTATAAGTTACCATTTTCTTCTCCCTCGCTGCCCTGAAAATTCTGTCTTTGTATTTGATTTTTGATAATTTTAATATAATGTTTTTGATGAAGGCCTTTTGGGGTTGAGAATATTGGGTTTTCTGTTGACTTCTTGAATTCCAAGCTCTACTTCATTCCTTAGCTTTAAAAAATTCTTATTCACTATTTGTCTGAAAATGCTTACTAATCTTTTTTTCTTTTCCTCACCTTCGATAATGCCCGTTATTCTTATATTTCCTCTCCAGATGTATCAGGGAGGTCTTGAATTTCTTTTTCATTGTTTTTTATTCTTTGGTTTCTCTCTTCTTCCTTCTGATTTATTTATCAATTTCTGTCTTTAATATCACTGATCCCTTTCTCCTTTTGGTTGATTCTATTTCTCAAGCTTGCTATTTCATTTTTCAACTCTTGCAGTGTGTTCATCTCTAGAAGTTCTATTTGGCTTTTTTTGAGGGTTTTAATCTCCTTGCTCTGCACATCTAGTTGATTTTTCAATTCCTGAAATTGTCGATTTGAGTTGTTTTGGAATTCACTGAGTTTTTTCAGAATTACCATCTTGAATTCTCTGTCATTTAAGTGTCATGTTTCTGTCTGTCTCTAAGGTTATTTTCTGGAGATTTTCTCTTTCTTTATGAGATGTCTTGTACCCTTGGTTGCTTATGGTGTTTAATGGACTATTTCTCTGCCTGGGCACTAATGGGAGTATATTCTGCTATTTTTCCAGAAAGAAGGTTTATTATATAAAGGTCTCCCTTTAACCTGTTGTAAGGAAGGTGCTTTTATTTTTGGTTTGCAGTAGGTAATGTCTAAACCTCTTTGATCTCAGCTTTATATAAAGCTTTAAAAATGCCTTTTCATTTTCTGATAGAGATTTAATCGCTTTTGTTACTCTCAGTTTTAGTCCCTGTCAGTGTTAGCAACAGTTTCAGTAGGGTTTGCTCAGATTCCTCTGGGTCTCCACAGGTTCAGTCTCGGAGGGTATGGGGGAGGGGCCCTCTGGTTTTAGGATTGGGGGCTTTGGCTCAGCCTTGGTTTTGCAACCACAGCCAGCAAAAATTAACTGTTGTTCCTTTGCGGTACCATCCCACTTTTCTGCTTTCTGCCCTGTTGTCTGAACCCTGTAGCCAGCCAGTCATGGGGAGCTCAAAACTATCTAGCAGAAATGTTTAGAGAACTTGGACCACAAACTCGACGCTCATTCTCCCCTCCCTGTCCTCCTGCAGAGAGCTCTGGAGGTTGCGAGTAGCAGCTTCATTATTACTCTCAGTCCATTGCCTGACACCCAGGGTTCTGACCTGTGGTAGCTCTTATGCACAGATCCCATGCTCAGACGTGCTGGTGTGCAGTTTTGGTGTTTTTGTTGAGTTTTAATGTTCAGCTTATTGTTGTTTCAAGGGGAGAGATCTGGGGATGTCTCATACCCTACCATGTTTTTAAAGAAAGATCTTTTAATTCCTGTTTTTGATCCTTTTTTCTTCTTCTTCTTAAAGAAGTCTCTCCAACATTTTCTGTAATTCAGGCTTGGTGGTGATAAATTCCTTAAATTTATTTTTGTCTGGGAAGCTCTTTATATGTCCTTCAACTCTAAACAATAGCTTTGCTGGATAAATTATTCTTGATTGTATATTCTGGGTCTTCATTCTTTCAAATATTTTTGCCAAGCTCTTCTGTCCTGCATAGTCTCTCTTAAGAAATCAGCTTCCAGTCATATGGGTGTTCTCTTATATGTAATTGTTTGTTTTTCTCTTGCTGCTTTGAAATTTTTTTCATTGTATTTAACCTTTGGCATTTTAATTATGATGTGTCTTGGTGTGGGCCTCTTTGGATCCCTGATTTTTGGAATCCTCTGAGCTTCCTCGGGTTTTATGCCCATTTCCTTCACCAGGTTAGGGAAGTTTTTCATCATTAATTCTTCAAACAGACGTCCAACATCTTGATTTTCTTCACTTATGCCTATCAGACAAATATTTGGAGCCTTAATAGTGTCTCTTACCCTCTTTAAAATATCTTTATGGTCTTGGCCTCTTTTTCTTGTCATTCTGTTTGAGTGTCCTGATTGGTTTTCCTGTCCTCTAGATAGGGCATGTGATCCTCTTCTTTATTCACTTTGTTTATTCCTTTGTTCATTCTATTTAATATACTTCTCATCTCAGATGTGTTCTCCATTTCAGACTGGTTCCCTCTTATAATCTCCATTCCATTTTTATCTCTTTGTTGGAGTTCTCTACATTTTCCAAAAGTTCATTGAGCATCTTTATAACCAGAGTTTTGAACTCCGCATCTGTTAGATTACTTGACTCCATTATATCTGGATCTCTGTTCTGTTCTGTCATATGGTTTCTGCTTCTTTGTCTTCCCATTTTGGCTACCTTTTTTTTTTTTTTTGGTTTGTTTCTATGTCATAAGCAAAACTGCTAAGTTTCTTGGTCTTATTAGTGTGGATTTGTGAAGTAGGTGTCCAGTGGCACAATCCTGAGAGGAGTTCAGCTGCAGGCCAAATTTAGCCCAAGCCTCCACCCCTCCAGGGCCACCTGTCAAGATTCAGCAGGCAATCCACAGACGCTGTACTTATAGTTGCCTCAAAAGGCCACACCAGAAACTGAGGCCAGCTGCTTTTAGTGTGAGTCTAGGCACTGCTCAGGAAGGTGCAGCTGATTCTCTGAGGATACATCTGGATGTGGCTTCAGTGGGGTCCAGGTTGGGGGAGTCAGAGTTTCAGGGAATCCTCTGGGTAGAGCAAACTTTGTTATCCAGTTTGATGATGTCATGGCAGCACTGTGTCTGTGCACTGGGATGGTGGAGGGCTCGACAGAGAACAATGAATATCACCAGCACTTCTGTATCGGGCAAGTCTCTCCTTGACCCTCACTCTGACCATATCTCCCTGTAAGTCCCTCGTGTCCCCTGCACGCAGCCAAAAGGTACTCAGAGTGAGCAGGTCCATCACCGTGAAAATCCGCTCTCATGCAGCCCCTTTAAGAGGCATCTGCCACTGCTGCAACCTCTGTCTCACTCAGATGCTCGGGACTGGGCAGCCCCTCATCCTTGCCCCATCCTACCTTCTGCCATTGCAGAGTGTTTTCTTGGATTTCTCCCTAGTTGTATGGCTTGTTCATCTAGATCCCAGGCAATTTTTCCTTGTGGCTATTTCTTGTTTCCGTTATAACTTTGATTGGGTCACCAGAGGGATGAATAGAACTTCTATGTCAATTTTCTTCTGTCTACTTCTTTAATATTTTTTAAAATCTTGTGTATAGTAATCTTAGCACAAAACTCAAAAACATAATTTCCTCTACTTTGCCACAGCACGACTAAATTTTTATTTTGAACTTGTATTTTGCTAGAATGGTTGAAAATTAAGCTTGGATAATTTGGGTTTCTCTCACCATCTGTTACCCCTAAGACTAAATCTAAGTTTCAGGATATTTATGTGGTTCCAAGGTGCTAGGGGGTAGGCCCTGTGTCCTTCATCTCTATGTTGACACTGAGATGTCCCTCATTCAAGCCAACGTGGCCCTTTTGTGTGAACCTTAAGTGCTGTGGAACCATCTTTTCTTGCCACTCTGAGTGAGGAAATGTCTGCAAGATTCTCGGAAGGACTTTTTAGGAAAAGCATGCTGTCCATTCAACAACCACCTTCTGGGATCCAGTAACTGCAGTCAAATGTCTTCTCTTGGGTCTCCTGTTTTCAACCCTGGAGGAAACTTTTTTTTGTATGATTGAAGATGGGGTGATGTAGACTGAGGGAAGTCCTCCCTTTAATCCCTTTTGTTTATCATTGAGTTTTTCTGGTCCTCTAAGGGTGTAGGCTTTTGGAAATAAAAGTCAGGAACATTCTTTTATTTCTTCTTTTAGTCAGCCTCATTCTTTTCCTGAGGCAATGGGAAAGGAAAGGCCTAGCTGCTTGTCTAGAGGAGAGGAAGAGAAGAGAGGTGATTGTGGCAATGTAAGAGGGTGCTGCCAGTTTGAAAAACAGTTTGTCAGTTTCTCAAAAGTTTAAATATAGAGTTATCATGTGACCTAGCAATTCTATTCCTGTGTATATACCCAAGAGAAATAAAAACATACATCTACACAAAAACAAATGTTCATAGCAGCATTTGTCATAATAGCTAAAAGTGAAAATAATCCAAATGCCCATCAACTGTTGAGTGAATAAATAAAATACTTTACATCCATACAATGGAATACTATTTGGCAATAAAAATGAATGGTGTGCTAATACATGCTACAATGTAGATGAACCTTGAAAACAAAATACGAAGTGAAGGAAGCTTGACACATAAGACCACATATGTCTGATTATATTTATATGAATGTCCAGAATAGGCAAATCTACTGAGACATAAAATAGATTAGTGGTTGCCTACGTCTGGGGAAAGGGAATAGGGAGGAATTCAGAGTGACTGCTAATGGGCATAGGGTTTCCTTTTAGGGTGATGAATGTTCTAAAACTGATTGTGGTGTTGGTTGCATTACTCTGAATATACTAAAAACCATTGAATTTTATACTTTAAAAGGGTGGATTGTATGATTTGTATCCCAATAAAGGCACTAAAAAAGTGAGCAATTGAAAAAATACTGGTTACTCCCACCAAACTATTTTTTAACTACATGCATACACACACACACACACACACACACACACACACACACACACACACATATAGATAGATAGATAGATGATAGATAGATAGATAGATAGATAGATAGATAGATAAAATTGGAAGCAGATCCTATATACAAGTTCTACTTTTCCTCCTAAATATGTATTAGGCACCTACTTTGATCAAAGTACCTTGGTGGAGAATATGGAAATACAAAGATGGATAAGGTATGTCCCTTCCTTTGAGCAGCTTAGAATATGATTGTTTCCATCTGCTTGACTTCTAGCTATTGTGGTCTGCAGGTGGTATCAATTATTCTTTTCACCTGTCTAAATTAACATCACAAACTTTAATGAGTTGAGAGCAGCAGTTAAAATAATCAAAAGGATAAAGGATTTTGTAAGAAGTCAAACTAAAAAGATTTAAACTTTTCAGTCAGTAAAGACAGATGTGGAGAAGGGCTAGGTTGACTTGAACTGAAATGTATGCTTAAAATCTAAAAATTCTAAACTTTAGAAGCTTTAAAGAATACTAGTTGTACCTATATTTATTAAGCTAGAACCTGGGAGTAAGATAGGAGTATAGGTAGGTCTTTAAAATGTCTCACTTGATTCCAATGTGCTGGAAATTGCTGGCTTATATGCTTGAACCAAGTGGTTTGTTGTGAATAAGGAAAAATATTACATTGAAAAGGGGAGGAGCAGTTAACTTAGAGAATGTGTTACCATTGAAGAGTTTGTCTGGAAGGTTAGGCCAGACTCATTGTGACTTGCCTGGGTGAGGTGGCAATGCAGAAGGTGTTTCCCAACATCCTGTTGTTGATAAAGAACAGTCAGAGTGACAGAGGAGTTTACAAACTAAAAAATGGAACCTTGGGTTAGAAGCCGGTAGAGGCAGTCATCAATGCATTAAACGAAGAAGCTAAGCCAAAAACATATGTTGGAGGATGTCCAAGGGGAATTGAAAATGAGAAAGTAAGAAAAGCAGGAAATGTAGGAGTCAACCCCTTGAGTACTGTGGAGAGGTTTTATGGAAAGTAACCTCACAGTGTGATCTGATCATGGATTCCTAACTGTGCAGGGCATGGTGGTCACTCCCCAGGCATATAACTTCTTTACTAAAAGGTTAATCTTTCCCTTAAGCAAGCCCTGTTCATTGTTTCTGTGCATCTAGGTTAACACACCTTTGAAATGCCTCTTTTTAGACCCCTCAGGCAAAACCATCCACGAGAGAGTGTATAATTCTGTTAACTATCCTCTAATCCAATCCCTGCCTTGCTTTCCCTCACCTTCATGGAATTGTTATATTCTCTCTTTAATTCCAAATGCATAAAAGAAGCTGCAAACTGCCATTTCTCTGGAGCATTTGAGATCTTGCTTTTCATCAACAGCTGTCAGTTTGGGCTGAAATAAACTCAAAGTTTTCTACAGGTTTGGTTGTTTCTTACATCATTAATGCTGAAAACTCTTTATGCATGATTCTCACTCTATTTGGCTACATTCAAGGTGGAAGTGTTATATGACTGAGTTAGATTTATGAAGATTTATAGGCTATAAAGGGGAATTAGAGATATTTGGGCTCCATCAATATATTTTAGGCCTTATATCATGAAGGGCAATTACGCTATTCCTTAAAACATTCATGAGCCTCTACTTTCAAAAACAAAATATTGAGTGAATGGATTATCTTCTGGGCTGGCTCAGTGATTCCAATGTTCTAATATCTTACATTTATTTTTTCCACTTTCTTAAAGGATTGTTTTTATCCAGAAGGAGGAGAATCATGACTGGAAGTCTTTGTCTGCCACAGGATACAAATAGGGACAAAGGTTTCTATGTTTGCTCAAGGCTTGATGCCAAACAGGGTGCATTTTAGACATCACTGTTTTTGTTTTGTTTTGTTTTTGTTTGGTTTTTGTGCTTTGTTTTTGTTTTTTGTTTTTTGTTTGCAAAGCATTATTTCTTAATAGGAGTGGAATTAAACTCAGAAAGTCAAACTGCATAGGATTGTGGTCTTGGCATTGGAGTTATAGTCTTGGCACTAGGAGCTATTTCCTGGTATAGGAACCTAGAGGAACTGGCTTCTATTATGTTTCAACTGTCCAATTTGACTATCTTCTCTTCCAGAAAGATAGAAGCAGGCTAACTCAGTTGTGGGGAAACCCCACCCAGGCTTTTTGGGCTGATAGGCAGAATTGGGAACATGGCAGGAAGACTATCTGCAAAGCAGGAGCAGAGCATACACTGGGAGGGTCCAAGAGAAGGTCAAAGCAGAGTGCTGTGGAGGAACTTGGCATTCAGTTGTGCATTTGGTTTAGAATCAAGCCAGAATTTACTCGCATTTATAAAATAATCCTAAACTGGATATCTGAAGACTTCCTACAAGAGAGCCATTTGATATTCATTTCCTTCTTTAATTATATTTTTTAGCACATTTTACCCAAGTTTCAATTGCTTATAGGATTTAGCCCTGGTACTTTGAAAAGGTCAGGGTATTTGAGATTTTAAAACCCATGTCCTGAGAAAAATAAAAATTTTCAGAATTTTACTTTCGCTAACACTGTCACAAGAGTAGATTGTAGTTTTTGCAAAAGAAATAAGTTTTTGATTGATTTAATCTTGATTTTGATAGACCGATTGATTATTGACGTTACAGTTGGAGAAATAAAATAAGAGATCCTGAATTTGTGTTATTTATTCTAATATTTTTTTTATTTGGCTATCGATCAAATCTTTGAGTTAGAAAAACAAAGTTGTTGTAAAGAATTAAAAATGTCTCAATTTTGTTTTTACTTTATATGTTTGACACTGTTTGATTAAAGCAGTTGCACATCCAGTTTATTTTCTTAAAGTTTATTGTAAAATTTATGCAGATTTGTAAATAAATTATATCTAACTGTACATAACCTGGGTTACATTCTTGTGTGAATCATATCAACATTGGCAGAACATTTAAATGAACATTCTAGAGAAGGTTAAATAGAGGTTAAACAGTTCATTCTCCCCTTAACACCAAGTTTCTTGGGCATTTGAATTCACCTTTAAGGTTTCTATTTTCCTCAACAAAAATATCAAGAACAAAAAATGTCATGAGTGATCTTAGTAAAAACTGTTAATATTTCTTGATATGAAAGCATGTTAATCTTTCACTAATCATTCATTTAATCTAGACAGAGTCTTTAAAAAAATTGTATCCCTTCCTCGCAATGTCACAATATAAAAAACATTTGTTAAAGAAATTTTCTTACTATAACACCAATAGGAGTTTCAACTTTTAACATGGTTTATGGGTGGAGTGGGCATTGTAGTAAGAATGATATAAATAAATGAGTTAGAACATTGGAATTCCTTTGTGTTTCTTGTGAGGCCCAGCACCCCTAACTGCTTTGTATAGTGGACATTATTCCTTTGAATGCAGGGGTTGACACGTGATCCAAGTTGGACCTTGTTCTCTTTGCCCAATGATTGATCCAGGATAGACGTGTGATCCAAGCTAGAACAATTTTCATCCATCAGAAGTTTTCAGCCTGGAGTTGGAAGTAAATGATTTTTTTCCCTCTCTGATGAGGGAGCTACTGAGATGTCATAGGTCATCATATTCCTCTTTGCATGGAGAATGGACTTTGGGAGTATTAAGAATGGGAGCAACAGGTAAATAAAAAGACAAAGAGAAACAGTTTGGACATAGTCATAGAATTGTGAAAAATAGAAAACACTACAGTTACTGAAGTCCAATTGTTTCTTGGTAGTAGTGTTAGGAATGGCAGGACACTGCTGTGTTTATTATTTGGATACTATTGAAAAAGCTTACCCATTAAAACACTCAGTGTAGCCTTCATAAGGGAATGCACTCCCTACTCTTCTTGTTTTCTTATGAAGAGAGATCTCTACTGTCGGCCTCTCTTCCACTTCTTCTGCCCATGGCAAGAGGAGTGCCTGGTTTAACTGGTAGTGTGAAAGAAGACACTATCATTCTCTTTCTTGCCTCTCTCTGGGGATTTGCTTGCCATTAAAGAGCCTATATTCTGGTCTGGTTTAATAACATGCATACTGAAATACTTGAGGGGAGAAAAAAATAAAGTGGGTTTATGAATAGGTAAGATAGATGGATATATAATTATAGAATAAAATAAGACTAGTAAAATGTTAATGCAGAGTTTAGGTAGTGAATATACAAGTGTTAATTGTAAAATTCTTTCAATTATAACATATGTATGAAAAATTTTACTTCAAACAGTATGTATTCTTGATGGTCAAACTTTATAGGCATTAGTTATAAATTGAGAAACAGACAGATTATATTCCTTAAAAAGAGTCTGATATCAGATATTGAGTTTAGCGAATAGCATTAGAATTACAAGCAAGTGTAAATCTAGCTGTACAGATTCAAAAAGTGACCAAACAAGTCATACTAGTGATTGTCTAGGAGCAGCAATTCTTCCTCACTTGTGAAAGCCCTTGCTCTATTCACTGGCAGGATTTTGAAATGTTACTCTTGTTACCAGAAGGCAAAGTAGTGGAAACTGGATATTTTGGTAGTTAATGGGAGGTGGAAGGATCCCCAACCCTAATACCAGTCTGTGGCCTGTTAGAAACTGGGCTGCACAGCAGGAGGTGAGCAGTGGGCTGGCAAGTGAAGCTTAATCTGTATTTACAGCCGCTCCCCGGCACTAGCAATACCACCTTAGCTCCACCTCAGATCATCAGGCATTAGATTCTCATGAGTGTGAACCCTATTGTAAACTGCACATGTGAGAGTTCGCAGTTCCGGGGTCCTTATGAGACTCTAATACCTGATGATCTTATGTGGAGCTGAGGCAGTGATGCTAGCACTGAGGAGCAGATGCAAATAAACATTAGCAGGGAGGTTTGACTGCACAGAGACCATAATAAGTCATTTGCTTGCAGACTCGTCAAAAACCCTCTCAGTGAGTGGCAAGTGACAATTAAGCTGCATCTGATGGCTGGCATTATAGTGGCAAGTGAGTTGATGTATTTCAATTGTATAGCTGCATATGGTGGCAAGGTTTAAATCAGAGTCTGACACTTATTTGTCTGTGCGTGGCCTGCCCATTATTTTGTTTACTTCCATCTATGTCTCCTTCTCGTACTGCCCACTTGTCTCAGTCACAGTTTTGGTAAGCCCATAAGCTAATCCTAACCAAAATGAATAAAAATCAAACATCACTGGAGAGCTTTTTTGAAAGGGGAAAAGACCCAATAATGATGAGACAGCAGAAGACTCTAAGACTGCCAACAAAAAGAAAGCTGCATTTAAAAGAAAATACCAAGAATACTACTTAAATTACGAGTTCATTGCAATAGGTGATTCACATTCTCCAAACCCACTTTGCATAATCTGTGATGACCGGCTATCCAGGAAAGCCATGGAACCTTCAAAACTGCTTCGCCACATGGAGACTAAGCACCCCGCATTAAAAGAGAAGCCTCTGGAGTTTTTCAAAAGAAAAAAAAATGTGAACATGAAGAACAGAAGTAATTATTGTAGGCTACCACTTTGTCAAATGTGTCTGCACTGAAAGCATCATTCTTATTGGCTAACTATATTGCTAAAGCTAAGAAGCAAGCCCCTTACTATTTGAGCTGATCCTTACTATAAGAGTTGATCCTGCCTGCTGCTAAGGCCATTTGTTGTGAACTTTTAGGTGAGGCTGCAGTTCAAAAGGTGGCACGTGTTCCCCTTTCAGCTAGCACCATAACTAGATGAATAATAAAATAGCAGAGAATAATGAGGAACAATTGTTAAAGAGGGTTAATGAGTCACTGTGGTATGCAATCCAAGTTGACAATTCTACTGATGTTGACACAAAGCAACAATGCTTGTTTTTGTGCCGTATGTTTTTCAGGAGCATGTGCAGGAGGATATGTTGTGTGCACTTTTGTTGCCAACCAACACCACAGCTACAGAACTATTCAAGTTTTTCCTGATTACATCAGGAAAACTGTGTTGGTCATTCTGTGTTGGTATATGCACAGATGGAGAGGCTGCCATGACTGGATGGCTTTCTGGCTTCACTACTCAGGTCAAAGAGGTCACTTCTGAATTTGAGTCTACCCAATGTGTCATCCATAGAGAAATACTGGCTAGCTGAACAATGTCACCTGAATGTAACAATGTTTTGCAGGATGTGATTAAAATGATTGACCACATTAAAATACATGCCCTTAACTTATATCTGTTCACGCAGCTCTATGAGGAGATGAATACAGAGCAAACTGTCTTCTCTTATATACAAAAGTGAGATGGCTTTCTAAAGGTAAGTCACTGGCCAGAGTCTTTGAGTTATAAGAGTCGTTCCAGAGATTTCTTTTAGAAATAGCCACCACTGGTGGCACATTTCAGTGACACAGAATGGGTTGCAAAACTTGCTTACTTGTGTGACATATTCAACCTGCTTAAGCAACTCAATCTGTCACTTCAGGGGGGAATGACAACTGTGTTCAAGTGAGCAGATAAAGTGGCTGCATTCAAAGTCAAGCTGGAATTATGAGGGCGAAGAGTGAACATTGGGGTTTTGACATGTTTCAGCTATTAGCAGAGAATAAATTTAAAAAAACTGTGAAGGACCTATATAACAAAAACTACAAGACCCTATTAAAAAAAAATCAACGAAGATACAAAGAAATGGAAAGATACTTTGTGTTCTTGGATTGGAAGAATAAACATAGTTAAAATGACCATATTACCTAAAGCATTATACAGATTTAATGCAATCCCCATCAAAACCCCACTGGTATTTTTTAAAGAAATAGAGCACAAAATCATTCAGTTTTGTATGGAAGCACAAAAGACCCCGAATGGCCAAAGCC